>CAUOFW020005327.1:0-27603 GCA_963454935.2 Ilex paraguariensis
ATAAGAGAGTTAGTATCATTTGTCTTGAATTTTTTGTGGTTCAAGATTATTCATCAAATGATCGAAACTCCTCTAATTTTTTTCCCACCTAAAAATTACAATAATCATTTCATTTTACTCGATCATTGGTTCGATGATTAAGATTTAAATTGAGCTGAATTTGACAGTCGAGTATAAAGTATAAAGTCTTGTTTAAACTTAAATTCGATTGAATTTTACAAATATTCAAGTTGAACTCAAATAAAAATTGATCCTAATTTCTCAACAAATTTTTTTGGATGATTTCCTTACAAAAGTTAAACTCAGATTGGAAAATGGTATAGAGATAATGTTATAAACTTTAGGCAAAAACCTACAGAAAAACAAATAGTTATATTTTTTGAAAGTTGAAATAAAATTTATTAAAATTATATAAATCGTGGATATTTGATCAATAATAATTATGTTTTCTTAAATATTTGAATTAATATGTTGCAGTAATTGTAGCTTGACTTTTGTTATATAAATATTTAATTATATATGTTCTGCATACAAGTTGAACAATATCAATTTGATCATTATATTGTTGAAATTATATTATACGTTGTTTTTATTTATGCACAAATATTTATAATTTTTTAAGAGTAATTTAATGCCTTTAGGCATGAGTAATTACTAGTATATATAAATTACAAATAAAATAATTTAGTGAAACACACATTTGTTATACATATTATTTTTGTAATTATTAATGTTTGATATACTTGTTATATAATGATTTTTCATCCTTTTTGTAAATCCATTTGCGAGATTTTATAGTTTTTGTAATTTTTTTTTTAAATTATAGAAATTGATTGTTATGAGCGGAAATGAAATCAAAATTTACCCACGTGACAGAAATGAGGATTAAAATTTCTCCTGCTAATAGGGGTAATCGGAAGTAAACGAATATTATTGAAGTGGATACGGGATAGATACTACTACCCCCGCCCCTCTTCCCTTCCTCGTCCCAATCCACTATCATGTCTTTTGTTTGCCCCAAAAAAGATTATTTTATATTTAGTATTGTTAAAAAAAAAAAAAGGAAGAGAAAAAACAAGACCAGTTATGCACGAATACTATCAGCATTTTTTTTGTTCCCCCGGTGGGTCCATTTTTCTTAGACTGTGCATTGATCGTCCGATTTAAACATAAACTGTGAAGATGCATATACCACGGTGTGTTTTGATCATCACAAAAATACATATAGATTTTGGGTTGGTGGCCCAAATCTAGTTTTAAATGGCTTGCCCTACGAGCCGGTTATACGAGAAGAATGTGATGGGCGGCCCACAACTAGATTGTACTATTGGGCTTTGAATGTGGCCAAGCAAAACCATTACATTAATAAAAGAAGGTCCCACCGGGATTCGAACCCAGGTCGCTGGATTCAAAGTCCAGAGTGCTAACCACTACACCATGGAACCTCTCTTTACTAAAAACTTAAAACTTTTTTATTTATCAAATTTCCGTTCTTTTGTGCTCTAGAGCTCCTATGACTCAACTCACATAACCCGAGCCCAAGGGAAAGAGCTTATCAGCATGTAAGTCGATAAAACTTAAGGATATACAATTTGCTGAATCCTGTGAAACGGATTTTTTCTGCCCATCCCACATGCAACGTTAATGACATATGAAATATCAATTATAGATTAGTGAAAATAGGGTGTTTACCCTACCCTATAGGTAGGAATTATGATATTTCATTTTTTTATACGATAATTTGTAGAAATTTTTTTTTAACTTACCCTACCCGATTAAATATAATATTATTATTTGAATTTTGTCCAAATTAATTGGGTAGAAAGTCGGGAGAACACATATTTTTTAATTATTAATTTTTGAATTTTTTTAATAATTTAATTAAGTAACATGCACTGATTAATTAACACAATAAACTAATAACACTAACGAAAATACAATTAATTCAATAATACATAAATAATTATAATAAAACATAACAAAAAAGTCATAAATATTAATACATCATATATAAGAAAAACATAAATATCAATAAAATATTAGAGTTTTTAGATTTTTGGATTTTAATTTTTAGAAATTAATGCAGTTAAGGTAGGGTAGGGTAGGGTAGGAATGCAATTTTTACAAAATACTAAAAAATCTTCTGTTGGCCTACTCGATGCTTTCGGATAACAGATCAATAGAATCGGGTAGGATAGAGTATGTTCAGAGTTTGCAAGTAATTAAAAATTTGAACACTCTTCAATGAAAATTAAGGATGAAAAAAAAAAGTAGAGATTTAAATTTTTATTTATGTCAGTTAGAAAACAAAGGTGATCAGATTCGAATTTACAAATAAACTCTAGACATGTTAATTATCCTCATTAATATTAGGCTAACTGATTTAGTTAATGCTTTAAGAATAACAAAAATTCGAATGAAAGAGAGCATGTCTCCGAACTTTATTTCTAAATTACCATAAGCTGCTAAATATTCTTTACAGATCATATAAATAGAAAATTTAGAATTTCTAGATTAGTACAACTACCAAGCAAAATAAGCTAAATTATGAAAATGCCCCAACGATTAAAAAAGAAAAGAAAAGGAAAGTGCTCAAAAAGTAGAAGCGACAATAGTGACGTGCCGAGACGTGTTCGAGACTTATTATTTCGAATTCATGTCAAGTTAATTCTGATTCAACCCGTTTAATTAATCGTGTTGATTTATTTATTTTCGTGTCGTATTCGTGTTGACCCATATAATTAGTGAATAAAAAATTTAATGCTCAGTTTTATGTCTAAAATTTTATTATTACTTAATCGAACTTATGTTCATACTTTTTCAATAAACTAAAATTTAAAATAATAAATATAATAATAAAAATGAGTAATGTCATATGCGGGTTGATATCGAAAAATAATTAATTCTAATTCACTAGTTTTATATTAATTTCGAATCTTGTGTCAAAAATTAGTACCACTACTAAAAAGTAGTGTATAGTTGTTTTTTAAAGTAAAAAAAAAAACTTAGTTCATCTGAAAGCTCTAGTCTTCGAGAGCTTCGAAAATGGGGATCTTTTGCCCTTTTTTTTTCCCGACCCGTCTGTCCTAATCAACCCTGATAAACCGTTTGATCATTGTCGTTTTGAAAGATTCTGATTTGTCATATATATTAAGGATAACTCGTATCTAAATGTACGATAAAAATTTAAGAGAAATATTAGTGACTATTGAATAAATTTATTTAAACATATATTATTTTATATATATACTAGTTATTATTTATGCCTGAAAGTAAAAAGTAAAAAAAAAATGATCAATAATAAATATATTTATATTCACATCTAAAATTATATCTCAAATATAGAGGAAAGAAAAAAAAATTTAAGCACCAATTATAATAGAAGCGAGTGATGGTGGGTGGTAATGGCGGTGGTGGGGTGGCAATAATGATGGTTGTAAGGGGGTGGTGGTGAAGTGATAGGGATAGTGGTGGTAGGAGCGATGGTTGGACAATGGCGGTAATAGTAGGGTGGTGGTGGGGTAGAGGTGACGATGATGGTGGTGGTCGGTGGGGGAAATGGGGATGGTGGTGGTTGGGCGGTAGGGGGTGGTGGGGTGGCGACAGTAATAATGACAGAGGTGGTGGGTGGGTGGCACAACAGTGGTAGGACAGTAACAATGGTCATAGGGTGGTGGTGGGGTGAAGGTGTAATGGGGATGGTGGTGGTTGGGCGGTGGTGGTGGTGAGGTGGCGACAGTGGTCATGGTTGGGGGTGGTATGGTGACGATAGCGATGATTTTAGTAAGAGGTGGGGTGGTGGTGGTAGTGGTGATAGTGGTGATGAGACGGTGGGTGACAATAGAGGTAGTAGTGGTGATGAGGGAAGGGGTGGTGGTGGGGTGGGGTGGCGGTGATGATGGTAATGGTAATGGTGGTGGAGTGGTGGGGGTGGTGATGGTGATGGGACGATGGTAATGATAGTGGTAGTGGTGGTGGTTTCAAACACTATTTTTTTTAAGTATTTATGAGAAATTATAAGTATTAAAAATATTTTTAAAAAGTCACTCCAAATACACTCTTAAGGCCCTATTTATCATATTAAATTTGGAGTGTTAATATTAGTCGTTGGATTAACTTAAAATAATATTGAAAGAGATCTCAACCGCGAATAGCAAAAGTCATTTTGTTTATCTTTTGAGATTTGAATTGTATTGTACTTTATTATATATACTAATTATTTCCCGTGTCTGAAGATATATAGTAATAAAAAAATGGTCAACATATTTGTATTTACACCCAAAATCACCGATTGAAGCACCGATTATAGTAAGGGTGAGCGGTGGTAGTGGTGGTTGGTTGTGGTGAGTAAAACGACGACTGTAGTGGTGATAGCAGACGTGGGTGGCAATGGTGATAATGGTGGTGAGTTTTAAATGACGATGATAGTAGTGACAATTGTGAGTGACAATGATGGTGATGGTAGGTGTGGGTGTGGGTGGTGGTGGACGACGGTGATGTTGGTTGGCAGTGGTGGTGGTGGGCGACGATGAGTGCTTCTAGGCGACAATGTGATGAATGGTGGCGAATGACAATAGTGATAAGTGTGGTGGAGGTAGGTGATAGTGGGTGGTGGAGATAGTGGGCGAAGATGGGTGGTGGTGGGTGCTGATAGTGGGCGACGGTGATAGTGAGATGATGATAGTAATGATAGTAAATATAAGAATAAGATGACGATGATGGTGGGTGGTTATGACGATGGGACAGTAAGGGTGGGGTAAGGGTGGAGGTGGGGCAGTGGCAATGGTGAGTGTGGTGTGGTGGGTTGGCGATAATGGTGGTAGTTGTAATGGTCATAAGGGTGGTGGTGAGGCGGTGGGGGTGATAGGGGTGAAGGTGGGACAATAGCAGTGTTGGTAAGGTGCGATAGCGGTGGTGATTGAGGATGGTGGTGGTGGGGCGGTGGTAGTGATAGTGATGATGGTGGGGTGGTGATAGTGGTGGACGGTGGTGGTGGGGCAATGGTAATGGTGGTAAGGTAGTGGCAACAACGATGATGGTGGTGGTGGTGGTGGTGGTGGTGGTAGTGGTAATAGTGGTGGTGATAGAGGTAGTGGTAGAGCGGTTTTAAACAATATTTTTTTTAAAGTACTTATTAGAAATAATTTCTAAAAATACTTTTAAAAATTATTCCTAACACACCCTTAGTGACCTATTTTTTCTATTAAATTTAGAGTATTAATATTAGTTGTTAAATTAACTTTAAAGTAAAATTTAAAATGATCTCAACTACAAATAACAAAAATTATTTTGTTTATCTTTTGAAATTTAAATTATATTATCTTTTATTATATAAATATATAGTTCTCCATTAACGGTGATGTATCAAATAATAATATCCTTACTTCTAGGAAATTTATAGGTTAAAAGCCATTATTTCCGCGACCCAATCAAACAATTAAAGGGTAAATATCTTTGACCACTTCCCAAAATATCTTGCCGCATGAATACACAAAAGCAATGAAGCTAATTAAATAAATAATTGGTTCGCATCTGAAAGTAAAAGCCCTGCATATGATACTTGCTAATGCGTCTAAAGTATAAAAAATCTTACCTTAAATTTTTTTTTAAATAAAAGGGACTATGATACAACACGTATAGCATAAGACTACATAACAAATAAAGATTCTCAAAAGTAGTACTGATCGAGCACTAATCAAAGTTGATTTTGAGCGACAGTGTCAAAAAATTTCATAAAACTCCATTCTGAAAAGTTTTCGACGATCTGAACAAGATTAAAGACTTTTGTTTTCATCCAAATTAATTTTTAGCCAAAAAATGAAATTAGGGCACTTTTTTATTTTTATCTCCTTGTTTAGGGTATTTTCATAATATTGCGTATTTACTTAATTTTTCTAATAATTTTGGACCATTAAGTTTTTTTTTCAGCTTTGGTTTATTTTGAATAAAACATAGAGACAAATTCTATTTCAATTTTCAAAAGACTTAGTATTTTTAGGAATTAACAAGGTTTTTGAATGCTGTAATCTGATATTATGGAGATAATCAATAGGTTATAATTTTTGTTATTTAATCTCAATTTTTATTCACGCTACTTTGCATAACTATTTCAATCATATATATATATATATATATATTGATAAAACGATAAATCGTCCCTAGTACACATTATTTAGATTCATGATAACAAGACAAATTTCAAATAAACCTAATTACTAACAAGTCACACATATCAACATGCTATCAACGGCTGCTATTTCCTTTGCCTTGGACTTTTGGTCCTAGGCATGAAAATGGGTGGGTCAGCTTTTGTTGTTCCGGTCTATACTCGAAGTACTTCTATAACCGATTTGTCACCTAACCAACTTAGATTCGGGTTCATACATAGGAGAACATAAACTTGGGATTTTTACTTTTTTTTGTTGATCGAAAAAGGGATGAGAGTAAGAAAGAGCGTCCAACGATCACTCCGTTAGACCCTCACTAGTAGAATTATAAGGTTCATGACCGAGCCTGAAACACCTCTTGGGGACTAGATATCCACTTAGACTAATATAGCGGTCAACCATCAAATTTTAATAGGGCTTTAGAATTCAATTTCTCAACCTCTGAACGAGGAGTAAGGTCGGCACCGCATTTTAGTTTATGCATCGCATCTTTTTGGATCACTAAAGTAATTTGTACGGATTCAAACTGTTCTGATCATCAAAGATACCTTCAGGTAGACAATCTAGATTAATTATTCTAAATTGAGAGACACAGCATTGTCACTTGAGAGATCTTATCCTTTCAAGCACTATCCCACTACTACTTCAAAATCTATCCTACCCCTTCAAACAAAGACAGATCGACATGGGATAGATTTAAATACCACCTTTCAAAATGACAACAGTACGCAAGGAGAGAGAGAGAGAGAGAGAGAGAGAGAGAGAATATAATAATGTATGACTGGTGGGTATAAGCGTGAAGTTTTCGAAAGATCACAGGTGACACTTGGAACAATTAGAGGACTGACTACTTTTGAATCCACCAGTCGAATAGGATAGTCAAAAAGGTTGGAGATAGAACGCAATAGCATTTTGCTGATGATAGTTGACACTGACACAAGTTTATTTAATTTTTGTTTAACCTTCCAATATGCCCAAAAAAAAAAAAAACAGTTGACACTGATACAAGTTTTTAAGAACCCTGTAGTTACTTGGCGAATCTTCAACTTGGGGCATGAGATCTTCTTTAACTTGTATAGGCCATTTGATAGAGACGGTTAGGTTGGGGTTTGGCACTGTTTTGTATTCGTTGTCTATATTGAAGGGTTAATAATATTTTTGATTTTTAAAGTATATATTTTTTTGTTAGTTTAGTTTCTATTATATTAATTTTATTAATTTCGATTTTTAAAGTGTTGAATTGGTGTCACTTTAATCTTTGATTAGACAATTTATCAAATTTTTTAACAGAAGTGATCATGTGTTATTTTTTTGAACAATATCACATGTCAAACACGTGATTAATTTGTCAAAAACTTAATGGTCCATTAATTTATCAAAATGATACGAATTGAATACTTTAAGAACTAAATTGATATAATAAGAACTAAACTGACAAAAAAAATATATTTTTTAAGGATAAAAAATGCTATTACCCCTATTACAAATTACTACTAAATAATGTGATGTTAGGTGAGAATTGAAAGGAACTCCAATCCAAATGGCCAAATGAGGAGGAGTGTTTATTTAATTTTTTTTTTTGGGCAAAGTGGGTGTTTGAACTTTGAACAAACAAATTTTCTAATGTAACACGGAAACCAATAAACATTTCTAGTTGGTACTAAAAGCATTCCAGCTGACAAGTCTAAATTTAAATCAGACCTGAGTCTAATTCATAAGTTGAGTCTAAACTATCAAAAGACAGATTTATCTCACGGTCTTAACTTAAGAGTTCAGAAAAAGTCAATATACGTGGGAGAGTAATTATTGAAATAGTCATTATTTCAGAGTAGTGCTAATTTCCAATTGTAACTATCCTCCTCGAAAGACTAATAACATGACCTTCACATCACCGTCTTAGTTATGGTTCTATGCCTATAAATTATAAATCCGTTACATATAAGACACTGACAACTATCTCTCTCATATAACTATCTCTCATACAGAGATCTCACACATATCACCTTGAGCGTACTGTTACTCTCTCTCTTTCTTACTACATTTTACTTCCTCATTAATAAAGTTCTTCAGTCACCGTCGCCGTCTTCAGTGGTTAGGTTACTCAGACTCAACTATCCAATCTTTGTCTCTTATTGTTGAATGTTTCATCAATTGCTTTATATCATATACTCAACTGATTGATAGTGCATAAATTTACTTTTGTTCATCATTACTAACAATAACTTAAATTTTACTCAAATTCAAATAAACATTTGAATAAAAAGTTTGATTTGATATAGAATGCTCCAATAGACAAACTCAAATTTAAAGAAAGAAAAACTCAAATTTAAATGAGGGCAAACACAAATTTAAAAAATAGTAAAGATAATCATCGAATCTTCAAAAGATGATGAAATCTCAGTCTTTCTTGTTTAGTGTAAAAAAATGAGTCTCCCTTAATTTGATATAAATTTGAGTCAAAATAGTCCAAAAAACTTCTCCAACCTTAGACTGAAACATATACCAAATCAAGATAAAATTTATTCTAGATCCAAATTGAAGTAGATTCCAATTTTATACCAAATTTTTAACGCTAACTTTTTAACCTATCAAAAATTAAAAAACTTCTTCGACGACTTGTTTTCTATCTTTTCTTGCCTCTCTCTACTACACTACTTCTATCGTCAACCATCACCGAAACTTTCACATATCATTTGAAGGTCTTTAGGCAAGTTTTTTTATTTTCATATTCCATTTTCTTAATTTTTTATATTTTTCAAAACCTTAATCTCACTTATCTTTCATACTCTATAAACCCTAAGTCTACCCATCAAAAATTTCTTTGATTTTTTCGAGTTAAGCACTATGGATAGTACAATTTCAGACCACCGATTCTTCCTCAAATCTTAAGCCTTCGCTACCGACAAATTTAGAAAATTTGTCATTTTATTTCTTCAATTTTTCATTCTTGTTAAAAATATATGTTTTTGTGTTCTTCATACGAAGTCTATGTCAAAATAATTATTTTTATTCTTTTTTCTTTATTTGAATTTATAAAAAAATGATAAGAGATTAGAACAATCTTAAAATTTTAGGGTGGTTTCTTTATTTCCATTTAATGTTGCATACATATTCATTTTTTTTAATCATCCATTTGTGGAGAGATATAAAAGTTCATTTATTTTATCAAATATCATAATTTGAATAAAAAAAAATGAGTTTTGAGACAATAAGAGAATTTTGCAAAAGATTTGAGTAGATATTTGAGTTTACCAATTATAGTATACCAAATCAAGCTTTTTACTCAAATTTGAGTCATGGTTAAAGATGCTCTAAGGAGTGATTTTTGGTATAAGGTAATAGTTTCAATCTTGTATATTTTGGACTTGGAAGAATAACATAAATCTCATTAGTACGTAATATGTCAGTTAAATCTATCAATTAAACTCTGATATAAAACGGTTTGAAGAACTTTAATTCGACATGTGTGTGTTGATGCCTTGTCATTTGTCCTACCATTAATCTAATATCTTTGAGAGCTAACTACTAAACTACGTATCTACATTTCTTTAATAATAGTGAAATTTTACCATGAAACTGTACACATATAATGAGTATTGATTTTCAAACTATACATTATGTTGCATGTCAAATTGGGAGAAGTCACTAATTTATCATGCCATTATTTGACGTTCTGCAAGAATCTTCCAATAATCAATGGAGGTACCGTGGCAGCTACCCAGCTAGTGGGTGCTGATCTGTCTGCCTACCATGCCCTATCAATTATTGTGGCAGCAACTTAGACTCACTTGTCTATATATATGTTAGACCTACCTTAACAGAGTTGTGGCAGGTTGGATGATCAAACCAAGCTAGGTGTTCTGTAGAACCTTTGTTGTTTCATATTCCATCCTTGAGAGAGAGAGAGAGAGACAGAGACAGAAGTCATGTTTTCCATTTACCATGCATGGGTTTTTGCCTTTGGCATTTTAGGTAAAATCACAGTCATTTTAATCACCCTTCAGCTATTTCTTCAAATAGTGTCAATATGATTGCATTGCAATATATATCCATGTTTCTCTCTCTAGGCTGAAGGTTTTAGAAGTGTGAACTTGTGTTTTCCGAGTTAGAATAATTAGTCTAAAGATTATGTACATGGTTAGAACGATTCTCAATTAAACCGAAAAAAGAAAGAAAAACCACATGCAATGCTGACCACTTTGGCCAAGTATATGCCTTTTTTAAGCTTATGCTAAGCTTCTGGTGCGATTCATTTACATCTCTTTTGTGTTGTGACAATGTTACTAATTCATTTACTTTCCTTTTGGGTTGTGACAATGTTACAGGTAACATTGTTTCCTTTATGGTATATCTTGCCCCGGTGTAAGTTTGTCGTTTAATCATTCTTCTCAATGATAATTTTTCCGTTTCACAACTCCATTAATTGAAGTTCTTAGAGGACTAACTAGAAGTAAATATGAATCACCTTTGCAGACCGACATTTTACAGGATTTTCAAGAAAAAATCAACTGAAGACTTTCAATCAGTCCCATATGTGGTTGCACTCTTTAGTTCCATGTTGTGGATATACTATGCATGGCTCAAATCCAACGCTATCCTCCTCATCACCATTAACGCCGCCGGTTGTGTCATAGAGACCATTTATATTGCCTTGTACATTGTTTATGCACTAAAAAGTGCCAGGGTACTGCTCGAAACTCTAATCCATTGCACGAAAGTTCTTTATTTTTTGACAATAATAGGGTTTTTTTTTGAGTAACTATTAACTCGGGCTGTCATTGCAGATTCTGACGTTGAAATTATTACTACTTCTGAATTTTGGGG
This sequence comes from Ilex paraguariensis, assembly GCA_963454935.2. Classification (NCBI taxonomy): domain Eukaryota; kingdom Viridiplantae; phylum Streptophyta; class Magnoliopsida; order Aquifoliales; family Aquifoliaceae; genus Ilex; species Ilex paraguariensis. Next base: position 10,992 of record CAUOFW020005327.1, read on the forward strand.
GATTTTGGTCAATTATGATTCTCACAATCTTCTTCCTAAAAGGATTGAATCGAGTTCGAGTAGTAGGATGGATATGTATGGCACTGTCTGTGAGTGTATTTGCAGCACCGTTAAGTATCATGGTGAGGAGTGTGGCATTAATACATGCATTCTTTGATACAAGAAAACATGGTTTTCCATGGAAAATTCTCATAATATTTTCTTTGCTTTGCCATGCAGGCACAGGTCGTACGCACCAAGAGTGTAGAGTTCATGCCATTTTGGCTGTCATTTTTCCTTGCATTGAGTGCTGTCATGTGGTTCTTTTACGGTTTACTACTAAAGGACATCTATATCGGAGTAAGTGCTCTTCGTTTGTTAATAACTTAGAATTGTTCCAATTACAAGTGTTTTGGGCTCGTCCCAACCTTGAGAAGATTCAACCAACAACGCCACAACTACCATCCCAACATGATACAACAAACCTTCGACTCGCATAAAATGAAAACGTGGCATAGAGCCTAGTGGGACAAATGTTCTAATTTCATCATCATCTCTATTTGCATAACCATAAGCATAAGCATAACCATAACCATACACTTCTCGAAAATTTTGTACAAAATTACCATTGCAAGTGATATGGCACAACCTCAATTCAGGGCCGGCCTTCCCTCATAGTTAATAAAGCTTGGGCTTTAGTTCCATAATTTGAGAAGGCCCATAATTTTAGTTATTTAGTTAGCTTAAGTCCTTCTAAAAGGTCCAAAGAAAATTAATTCCATTCAAAAATTTTAACCAGCTATGCCAGGTGGGTTGGTCTGTATTGCCCACTAGCAGCCCCAATTATTGGCCTGTGACCCAATCCATTGCCCAGATACATTTAAAAATAAGTCAAATTTGGGAAAATACCATTAAAGATATGCAATAGTGACATCATCACAACATCAACGTCGTCATATGATATTATTATTTAATAAAAATATAATCATACAAATAAAATAAACCCCTCTTTTTTACATGGAGTGGTTACCAAGTAACATGGAGGAGTGATTACAAAAATATGTGAGATCTCATAAACTGTTTTTCATTTTCGAAAATAAATTTTGAATGAAAAACTATTTGACAAGTTAATTTTTGTTTTTATTTTTTGCAAATTGAGAACAAAAATTGAGAGATTTAGAGAACAAATTAGAATTAGTTTGTGTTTTTGGAAACAATCTTTTTAGAATTTAGAAAACACCACTACTATACTTCCACCACCATACCACCACACTTTCACTATCCCCACATTTCTATTTTCATTGTTTTTTAATTTACTGTTCAAACAATTTTTATTATTTTCTATTCCGTAAAATTATTTTTGGAATTATATAACCAACACAAATTTTGCTGCACAAAAATACCAAAAAAAATTTTTAAAAATTTATTTTTTGATACATAAGCGAAACACGAGGAATGAATATTTTCTCCGGTGCTCAAGTACACACCAGTAGGCTCAGTCCATCCCTCGGTAATCATGAGAGCACCACTTTAATTAACAATAGTGATATGCGTACCATCTTTGTGCACACTTATACACAAAATCTGATTTGCCTGATCTCACCCTCTAAATATTTAATGAATTTAACAGGATTTATTAATCTAATAGTTTATATTAAAGTGGTACAAAAAAGAGGTGTTTAATTAAAAAAGCTCAATTTTTAGTGTGATAGTAGATAAGAAGCCAACCTCTATGGTAGAATCAGTCGCAGAACTTGAGAGACTGTGGTTTATCCTGCAATGGATGTCAGCGGTTCGTAGGATTGCTATTAATTTTTTTTCCGATATTAAAAGAAAATAAAAGATCAAAAGATTATAAATTTAGTCTTAAAAAGCGATAAACTTCCTTTAAAAAATGATAAGTGAATCCAAAAGTATATGCATTCTAAAAGTTGATAAATTCTACGCAAAAAAGTGATACGACACTCCAAACAAAATTGCAAGTGATGAGGTACTAATTTTTTTTGGTACTAATATATATGATAAAGTTATAATTTTGAAAGGAGAAATTATAACTGCTCAAAGGAGATCATGATCGATCATAGACACTCATGATCGATCACGAAAAATGTGGTATTGATTCTAACATTCCATGATCAATCATATAATTTAAAGTTGTAACTTATACATAAAAAAAATAATAACTTAACTTAAAAAAATTATAACTTTCGATAATGTTGTCGCTAGTTTCCGTAGACACATATTCAAAGTCATTACTTTTAAATTTTGCCCCTTGTTGTTTGTTTGAATATTAAAATTATAGGTTCCGAACGTTGTGGGATTCGTACTAGGACTACTTCAAATGCTACTCTACACCATCTACAAGAACCACAAGAAGTCTGCAGAGGAGCAGAAACTACCTACCATGCTGAAGTCAAGCACTTCTGAGGTACAAACAGTTTGCTGCCTTCCCAATTTTGACGAAAACAGAGATGCCAAAGACCAAACCAAGCATGATCAAGGGGAACCCGAGTATAAAAGTATCGACGTCTCGAATCAAGTTTAATGTGACCTAAAAATGGTAGTAAACAATAATCAAAGTTTCTGTTTGTAACAAAATCTATAAGAATTAAGTGTGAAGCAGTCTTATCTTTGATTTTTAATATATCAATTTCGAGTATGAGCCGACAACATGTAAGAAATACCCCTAATTTGGTACCCCTTTATTGGGGTTGTGTGCATTTTAATTTTAATCAACAGCCCCTTGAAGCTACCCTTTATTTTCACAACCCTGTGCACTTGAGTCTTTATGGTATGTAAGACCCTGTATTAAAATAAAATAAATAAGGATACAATTATCTTAAGAGTTCTCCTAATATGAATAAAATGATTTTAAAAACTTAGAATTATTGTTGAGAGATTGATCATGAAATTTGAGTTTTGGATAAATTGATTTTTGGGTCAAATTTAGTTTTGAATATGTTTAACTTGGAGAATATTGATTAGGTAAGTTTCTAAATATTTTTAAATCAAGATAAGGTCTCCATTGAATCCAGAATGTCGATAAACCTTGGGAGAGGTGATATGGGGCATATTAGAAGTGAGGAAGTATTTCGGAGTTAAAACACATTCTAGAGAGAATTTGGGTAAAAAAGATTTTGGATACTGTCTAGTGTTTTGATCATAACTTTTTATTCTGAAGTCCATTTAATCTGAAATCTTAACAATAGATAGTAGACTTCTAGAGCTACAAAAGTTTATTTCACAAAAATTCTCCAATTCAACCTTTAAATAGGTCAAAATTACGCTGGAAGTTTCAACAGACAAAGTGTACCGGTACAGCGTACCGATACTACGTACCGGTACTTCGAACTCTAGAAGCTAAATAGTATCGGTACACAGTACCGGTACGCTCGGTAAAACCTAGTTCGACCCGATTTCAGGTTTTGTCTCCGTTTCTCACCTTATAAATACAGTAGGACGCCTTCTTTAACCCCATTTCAATACTTATAACCCTAGAAAATCCTAGAGAGGAAGAAAGTAGGAGAAAAACAAGAGATTAAGAGTGGATTCAACTTGGGGGAAAGATCAAATCTTCTACATTTCTTCCCAAATTACAAACAAGGTAGGAGTTTTCTTCCATTCTTGTTCATTGATGCTAGGGCTAATATATATGTATGTTTTGACTCCTAATCTTATGTATTTGCTATGGGTTCTTTGTTTCTTGGTCTTCTTGCAATTATTATTATGTTTTAAACAAAGTTAGGGTTGAATACACATGAAATCTTTTTTTTCTTGATTTAAAACCTTAGTTTTCAAGAGTAATGAATTTTCCTTTTGATTCTTCCTTGCTTCTTGATTTCAAAACCTTAGTGCTTTGTGTTGAGTAATAAAATGATATTGCTGATGATCTTTTGTATTTTCTTCAATGTTCTATTGAAATGATACATGTGAAAATTTGGGAATTGTTGAAATTACTTGTGCTCTTGAAAATACTTATGGAATTGAGGGTTTTAGAAATTGTTTGCTAATGATAGAATTATTGGTATTGTATCTCTTGTGTGGTCGGTTGGATAAACATGGGCTACAATTGACTGGGTATTATGGAGTGGGTAGACGTTTTCTTACTCCGTGTAGGTTTGGACATATCCTACCACTCGTAGTGGGGTTGGTGCCTGCTATGATCAAACCACTATTAACTCACGGGTGCCGTGTCAGAGGATTAGTATACTAATGCCTGGGTTGGATTCATCGTTGTCATTGTGTTGACACACGCCCTTCCCAAAAGTTGGATATCCTTGCGAGGATTTGTGTTTGTGGATATGTGGGACATGATGCTTTCAATGGTGACCATGCTAGATCTTACTTCATACCTGAGATACGAATACAATGGTGGGTTATTATTCATTGTACCAGAAATGATTTCTACAAAAATCTTGGGAAGTATGAGATTTCGCGAGAACTTGAGAGAAACGGTTTATGGTGGAATGAATTATTAGTCGTATATTATAGTGGTGGGTTATGGTTTATTGTACAAGAAATGGTTTCTACAAGAATCTTGAGAAGTATGAGATTTCGCGAGAACTTAGGAGAAACGATTTACGGTGAAATGAATTAATAGTTGTATATTGATTTCCCTTATGCAATAAATTGTGGTTGTGCTTAAACTTAAGAATTGTCTAAATGTCCTGATTTTATTTCAAAATTCATATATGCTATTTGTGAAAGATGACCGACCGTTTTTATATGATTTTCTAAACCTTATTCGAGTATGGGAGAAATGTTGCTACAGAGCTTAGTGCTCACCCTTTACAAATAATATTTTTCAAATTATATTCTAGAGGAAAAGTTGGGAGTGGATGAACCGGCACACTAGGAGACTCCTATAAAAGGGAATGTGGATCCCGAGGTGGATGCTTAGAGCAACATTATCTTTGTTCTAGACTAGAAAATGCATTTTTAAATATTTTGAAGCCTAGTTTCTTTTGTAATTCCGCTGCATTATGACAGTAAAATTTTTGGGATGTAAACGTCATGCTTCGACATATCAATTTGGGTAATGTTGTAAATATTTTATGGAGGATGAATGAAGTCCCATTTATTTATGGATTATATTAATACTCTCATGATATGATTGATTTTAAATTGCAATGCCGTCCAAAATGATTTTTGGGGCGTTTCATGGTATGTGTATTTTTTTTTTTCAATCAAGTTTCATTGTCTTGTATTGCAGTGGCATCCCAAGTTCCCTTCACTTCCTCTTTTTTTTTTTTAAATAAACAATAACAATAGATATCCTCATTTTACTTTAATTGCGAGAGTATAAAAAAATTGCGATTCAGTTTGCGAGACTCTTATACACTGGTCATGCACTTTGTATTAATAACTTAAATTGTATGAGCAAAATGAAAGTAGTGTAAAATTAGCAGAAATAGCAAATTGCGAATTTAAAAAATTTTCAATAGCAATGCATCACGTGTGTTGCATGTAAATAAAATTTAAGAAATCAAAAATTTCTTTGATTTTTTCAAGTTAAACACTATCGGTAGTATAATTTTAGATCACCAATTCTTCCTCAAATTTTAAGCCTTCGCTATTCATAAATTTAGAAAATTTGTCATTTTATTTCTTCAATTTTTCATTCTTGTTAAAAATATATGTTTTTGTGTTCTTCATACCAAGTCTATGTCAAAATAGTTATTTTTATTCTTTTTTCTTTATCTAAATTTATAAAAAATGATAAGAGATTAGAACAATCTTAAAATTTTAGGGTGGTTTCTTTATTTCCATTTTATGTTGCATACATATTCATTTTTTTTTAATTACCCATTTGTGGAGAGATATAAAAGTTCATTTATTTTATCAAATATCATAATTTGAATAAAAAAAAAAAGGATTTTGAGACAATAAGAGAATTTTGCAAAAGATTTGAATAGATATTTGAGTTTACCCGTTAAAGTATTCTATACCAAATCAAACTTTTTACTCAAATTTGAGTCATGGTTGGAGATGCACTAAAGAGTGATTTTTTGATACAAGGTAATAGTTTCAAACTTGTATATTTTGGACTCGAAAGTATAACATAAATCTCATTAGTATGTAATCTATCAGTTATGTGTCAATTAAACTCTGATATAAAACGGTTTGAAGAACATTAACTTGACATGTGGTGTGTTGATGTCTTGTCATTTGTCCTACCATTAATCTAATATCATTGCGAGTTAACTACTAAACTACGTATTTAATTTCTTTAATAATAGTGATATTTTACCATGAAACTGTACACATATAATGAGTATTAATTTTCAAACTATACATTATGTTGCATGTCAAATTGCAAGAAGTCACTAATTTATCATGCCATTATTTGACGTTCTGCAAGAATCTTCCAATAATCAATGGTGGTACCGTGGCAGCTACCCAGCTGGTGGGTGCTGATCTGTCTGCTGATCTGTCTGCCTACCATGCCCAATCAATTATTGTGGCAGCAACACATACTCCCTTGTCTATATATATGTTAGACCTACTTAACAGGGTTGTAGCATAGGTTGGATGATCAAACCAAGCTAGGTGTTCTGTAGAACCTTTGTTGTTTCAAATTCCATCCTTGAGAGAGAGAGAGAGAAGTCATGTTTTCCATTGACCATGCTTGGGTTTTTGCCTTTGGTATTTTAGGTAAAATCACAGTCATTTTAGTCACCCGTCAGCTATTTCTTCAAATAGTGTTAATGTGATTGCATTGCAATATATATCCATGTTTCTCTATCTAGGATGAAGGTTTTAGAAGTGTGAACATGTGTTTTCCGAGTTAGAATAATTAGTCTAAAGATTACGTACACGGTTAGAAAGATTTCCAATTAAACCGAAAAATCTGACCACTTTGGCCAAGTATATGCCTTTTTTAAGCTTAAGCTAAGCTTCTGGTGCGATTCATCTACATCTCTTTTGTGTTGTGACAATGTTACTAATTCATTTACTTTCCTTTTGGATTGTGACAATGTTACAGGTAACATTCTTTCCTTTATGGTGTATCTTGCCCCGGTGTAAGTTTGTCGTTTAATCGTTCTTCTCAATAATAATTTTTCCATTTCACAACTCCATTAATTGAAGTTCTTAGAGGACTAACTAGAGGTAAATATGAATCATCCTTGCAGACCAACATTTTCCAGGATTTTCAAGAAAAAATCAACTGAAGACTTTCAATCAGTCCCATATGTGGTTGCACTCTTTAGTTCCATGTTGTGGATATACTATGCATGGCTCAAATCCAATGCTATCCTCCTCATCACCATTAACGCGGCCGGTTGTGTCATAGAGACCATTTATATTGCCTTGTACATTGTTTATGCACTAAAAAGTGCCAGGGTACTGCTCGAAACCCTAATCCATTGCACGAAAGTTCTTTATTTTTTGATAATAATAGGGTTTTTTTTTGAGTAACTATTAACTCGGGCTGTCATTGCAGATTCTGACGTTGAAATTATTACTACTTCTGAATTTTGGGGGATTTTGGTCGATTATGATTCTCACAATCTTCTTCTTAAAAGGATTGAATCGAGTTCGAGTAGTAGGATGGATATGTATGGCACTGTCTGTGAGTGTATTTGCAGCACCTTTAAGTATCATGGTGAGGAGTGTGGCATTAATACATGCATTCTTTGATACAAGAAAACATGGTTTTCTATGGAAACTTCTCATAATATTTTCTTTGCTTTGCCATGCAGGCACAGGTCATACGCACCAAGAGTGTAGAGTTCATGCCATTTTGGCTGTCATTTTTCCTCGCAATGAGTGCTGTCATGTGGTTCTTTTACGGTTTACTACTAAAGGACATCTATATCGGGGTAAGTGCTCTTCGTTTGTTAATAACGAAGAATTGTTCCAATTACATTTGTTTGGGGCTCGTCCCTACCTTGAGAAGATTCAACCAACTTTCTTACAACGCCATAACTCCTATCCCATCCCAACATGATAGAACAAACCTTCGACGTGCATAAAATGAAAACGTGGCATAGAGCCTAGTGGGGCCAATGTTCTAATTTCATCATCATCCTTATTTGCATAACCATAATCATAATCATAACCATAACCATTCGCTTCTCAAAAATTTTGTATAAAATGATCATTGCAAGTGATGTGGCACACAACCTCAATTCACGGCCGACCTTATCTCATAGTTAATAAAGCTTGGGCTTTAGTTCCTTAATTTGAGAGGATCCCATAATTTTAGTTATTTAGTTAGCTTAAGTTCTACTAAAAGATTCCAAAAAAATTAATTCAAATCAAAAATTTTAATTTCAATAATTTGGGTCCATGATTCAACCCATAAAATTAAAAACCCAAAAAATCAAAAGTTAAAAAAAAACAACTAAAAGTATAAAAAAAGAGTAATGTTATTTGGACTTAAAAATATGACTTAATTTGTTGACCTAATGATGTGGTTTCAATAGAATAATTTGATCAACACTAAATTTTAATATTTGATGGGGTTCACAGTCAATCCAAAGATCATAATAAATTAGATCCCAATAACATTGCTGTAAAAAAAATCTACTCAAAAGTGAAGTCATACTCTCTCTCTCTAACAAAAATCAAAAATAAAAACAAAACTTAAAACATTTATCTCCGCAACACTGACTCACTCTCCCTCTATTACACACATAAAAAATTAAAAATAAATTAATTTTAAATAAAATTTTAATATTGAAAATAAAAGACCTTATTCGATATTATTGTTTTAGGTCTCAAATTATATTGGGCTGCCCTTACCTCGATCATTATCTATTAATGTAACCCTATTTTATTTATTGGTCAAGATTGTGCCACGTCACTTAATAAGAATAATTTGTAAAAATATTTGGTTACCATATAATAACTCTCCGCATAAAATGACCGTTGGGCAGCCAATGATGAGCATATATCTGTCCTGTGGGCTGGCATGTTAGATTATCAGGCCATGGGCCGGGATTTTTGACCTGCCATGCCAGGTTGTAATATGGAGGAGTGATTACCAAAATTTTTGAGATCTAAACCCTGTTTAGTTTAATTTAGTTTAATCCGTATTTCAGAAACTGTTTTTTATTTTTGAAAATAATTTCTGGATGAAAAATTATTTAACCAATTAATTTTTATTTTTATTTTTTAAAAATTGAGAAAAAAACTGAAAGATTTAGAGAACAAATTAAAATTATTTTTTGTGTTTTTGAAAATAATCTTTTTAAAATTTAGAAAACACCACTACTATACTTTCACCACCGTACCACTACATTTCTTCGGTCACTAGATTTCTATTTTTATTATTTTTTAAACTACTGTTCAAAGAATTTTTATTATTTACTATTTCATAAAATTATTTTTTGAATCATATAACTAACACAAATTTTGCTGCACAAAAATATTAAAAATAATTTTTAAAAATTCTTCTCAAAAATTTATTTTTTTGATACACAAACCAAACCACACCAAACCAAACCAAACAGCAGAATTGAAAATTTTCCCGGGTGCTCAAGTATGGACCGGTAGGTCCAGTCCATCCCTCGGTAAGCATGAGAGCACCACTTTAATTAACAATAATTATATGCGTACCATTATTAAGGTGGTATCAAAATGGGGTGTTTAATTAAAAAAGCTCAATTTTTAGCGTGATAGTAAATACGAAATCAGCCTCTATAGTAGAATTAGTCAGGAGACCTGAGAGGTGATAGTTTACCCTGCGGCGGATATTAGCGGTTCGCAAGATTGCTATTGATTTTTTTGTACTATCAAAAAATTAAAAAAAAAAATTAAAAGATTATAAATTTAGTCTTAAAAGTGATAAACTTCCCCTGAAAAATGGTAAGCGAATCCAAAAGAATATGTATTCTAAAAGTTGATAAATTCTCTGCAAAAAGTGATTTGAGGCTCCAAAAAAATTGCAAGTGATGATAAAGTTACAATTTTAAAAGGATAACTTATAATTGTTTAAAGGAGATAATGATCGATCATAAAAATGTGGTATCGATTCTAACATTTCATGATTGATCATGTCATTTAAATTATAACTTATACATAAAAAAAATAATAACTTAACTTTAAAAAATTATAATTTTCAATATTGTTATCGCCTTCGGTGCCGGAGAAGTTCCTGCGGACACATTCAAAGTCATTACTTTTAAATTTTGCCCCTTGTTGTTTGTTTGAATATTAAAATTATAGGTTCCGAACGTTGTGGGATTCGTACTAGGACTACTTCAAATGCTACTCTACACCATCTACAAGAACCACAAGAAGTCTGCAGAGGAGCAGAAACTACCTACTATGGTGAAGTCAAGCACTTTTGAGGTACAAACAGTTTGCTGCCTTCCCAATTTTGACGAAAACAGAGATGCCAAAGACCAAACCAAGCATGATCAAGGGGAATCCGAGTATAAAAGTATCGACGCCTCGAATCAAGTTTAATGTGACCTAAAAATGGTAGTAAACAATAATTAAAGTTCCTGTTTGTAACAAAATTTGTAAGAATTAAGTGTGAAACAGTCTTATCTTTGATTTTTAATATATCGATTTTCGAGTCTAAGCCGACAACATGTAAGAAATACCCCTAATTTGGTACCCCTTTATTGGGGTTATGTGCATTTTAATTTTAATCAACCGCCCCTTGAAGCTACCCTTTCTTTTCAAAACCCTGTACACGTGTCTTTATGGTATGTGTATTTTTTTTTTCTTCAATCAAGTTTCATTGTCTTGTATTGCAGTGGCATTCCAAGTTCCCTTCACTTCCTTTTTTTTTTTTTTAAAATAAACAATAACAATAGATATCCTCACTTTACTTTGGCTGCGAGAGTATAAAAAAATTGTCACTCAGTTTGCGAGACTCTTATACACTAGTCATGCTCTTTGTAATTAGTAACTTAAATTGTATGAGCAAAATGAAAGTAGTGTAAAATTAGCAGAAATAGCAAACTAAGAATTTAAAAAAATTTCACTAGCAATACACCACGTGTACGTAAATAAGATTTAAGAAATTAGAATTTTTATAAATTCCTAAAAGAAACATATATATAATTTAGTTAAATAATATCTTAGATTTTTTAATTTATATTTGAATCATCAGTACCGTGTTATATAGTTAAAAAAGTAATACAACTAAAATCAACTAAGGGGTAGCTTAAGTGATAAACCACCTTGTTTCAAACTTTTGCTAGTGTTATAACTTATCACTTTTAATTTCAAGGGATAATTCAAATGATAATAAGGACAAGTTATAAATATAGAAATTTTGAGTTCAAATCTTAATAACTAGACTATGAGAAATTTATTTTTCATGAATACTCTATTCTGACATGAATGACTTACTTTTAACCGAACTGGATAAATAATTAATCGAGCTGTGCACAAATTAATTTGAATATCCCTCATTGTTAAAAAAAAAAAAAATAACTTATCAGCTTCCCCGCAAATAAAAGAGGACATAAATTACAAGAAACTTTCCAAGAGTGAAAAAGTGCTATGTATCGATCTCATCACGCTACAAGTGGAATTACCAGAGTTGTTGCTGAAAGAAATAGTAACAAGATTTGCATTAACTAGATAGCCGAGGTGGGGAGGGGAATGGGCCAACACAACTAAACCACGTTGTTGCCGAACTCCCATGATTGCCAACGCATCCGTACATTAGTTCTTTTCTTTAGGAATGTGGATTGTTGGAACATAGCTTTCATACTATTTGTTAATTTTATACTATAGATAATTAATATAAATAATACTATTTATTACAAAATAAGATTTTAAAAATTAAAAAATAATAAAGTATGACATAAAAATATAACGTGATTTGATACAATATATCCACCTTGATATATCATACTTACATCTATGGATTAAAAATCTATATCAATGTATTATTCTTAATCATCTGGTAATTGATTACATAATATACACTTTTATTTATAAAATATTATAATTCAAATCTATTTAAATATAACTTGATCTTTATGTTTCCTATCACGTATCTAACATACTTATTCATAATATATTAAATTTTTGCTACAATAATCATATTTCGTATAAAATTGTTGCATTAATTGTTCATCAAACTCTCACTCATAGTAATTAAAGAGTTTAAATCAAATTTGAACATGTACGATAGGAGTATCACTTGTAGCCATCAGCTGCTTGCACCTGGCTATGATGGCTCTGTGGGTTGGCCCACAAATGAAATTATTGGTTCCAGTTGTAGTATTCTAAATGTGACACCTGAGGCAAAGCTCTCAGCATTTCGAGGAAGCTAAAAATTAGGAAGTATTACGGCCTTTTGATTGGCATCTCAAAAAAAAATTCGAAAATAATTTTAAAAAAAAAAATTTAGAAAACTTTTTTTTGATATTTTTGTATTATTTGGTTATATAATTTTAAAAATATTTTTTTTAAAAAAAAAATAATAAAACCTGTTTAGATAATGATCCATAAAACTAATTTTTTCACTTATTACTTCTGGGAAAAAAAAAACACTCAGTCATGTAGTCACGTGAGATGCTCCATTATCTCTCTCTCTCTCGCTCTCCATTATCTTCAGATCTTCTCAGCAACTCTCCATCTCTCCATTATCTTCTCACACAGTCACTCTCATCTCACCCAGCAAAAACAAACGCGCATAGTCATCGTACACACTCACCCCCCCCCCCACCCCCCAACACCCACCCACAACAAAACCCACACTCACATACATTACACAAATACATATATATACACACACACAAAGATCTGTATATAAACAGATCTGTTGCGCAGAAAGATTGAGAGAGGAAACTCAAAGATAAATAGATGTGAAAGAGAGAGGGACAGCAGTGGAGAAGATACGAAAAGAGAGAGAGACAGTAATGGAGAAGATGAACAGTCGATCACTATTTTTTGCCTCCAACGAAATCCGAAAAGCATACCTCATTGTTTACTCCTGTTTTCCAAAATTTTGAAAAATTTGTGAAAAAAAGTTAAACAACATTTTGTTGTTTTTAAAAGAACCTAGATTTTTAAAATTTTTGAAAAAAGTACCACTAAAAAAGTTTATTCTCCTTGTTTTTGCAGAAAGAGAAGAGAGAGCAAAAAATCTGCTGTACCTGTTAAAACTAAACTTATTTTGATCAAAGAAACATTGTATTGGAGGTTTTTAAAGTATAAAGTTTATTTTATTTTGGTCTTTAATATTTTAATTGTATAATTTTGGTCTCTGAAATATTGAATATGTTTTTGTGTGGTCCCTCAAGCAGACAACGTTTAAATTATTAATAATTTTTAATTATAAATTTATCACGTGATACTTAAATACGAGGAAAAAAATAATTTGAACAATTCTTATTAAATTTCTACTCAAATTTTGATCAAAGAGCTACCAAAATTATACAATTTTAATCATTAGTGATAATGCACAAACTGGCCTCGTTCAAGATCAATAGTCAAGTGTATGAAGAGGTGCAATTAATGAGTAGTATATAAGATAATCAACGGCAAAACAATAAATATGGAGTCAACACACACACATACATAAATTCCACACTTTGAAAATCTTCAATTCAATTAACCCAAAAAATTAAGACATTTTTGCTGGCCCTCATCTATCTAGATCATTTTGGCTACAACTATGAGACCTTAAACTCTTGTCATCTCCCTTAAATACCCCGAATTTTGATGCTTTGGAAATAGAATCTTCAAGTGCTTCAAGAAAGAACAGTGAGCTGGTTGGGAAGTATCAATCCACTATATTGAGGGAATGGGAAGAGAGTGGTAAACTTGCATCTTAAACCCTACCTAAAGACCTAGAGTCTACAAGCTCAGAACCAAAAAGGATGGTGCATTTTCTTATACAAGATGAAATAACATACATAATACCAAGTATTCAATTTGGTGAATTCATTGGTCAATAACGTTGGGCCAGTTAAGATTCCATCTCACATATTGATTAACATAATCAAATTCATGTATGCCACTAACTTAGCATTAAATATAAGATTTTTAAAAATGAAACATACTTCATAATCCATATGAAAGTTAAAAACTAAAATTCAAATACATATCATCGCTTAGATAAGTGTGGGATAAGTGAACCCTACTAAAAAATTGATGGGACCTATTCATCTAAGGGATGATATACATTTGAGTTACAATTTTTAAAATTTATATATTCAGACTCATTACGCGTGGAGAGAAATTAGATTTATAATTCTAGTATCGTACTGTTTATATCACCATTAATTGATTTTATCGTTGCGGCATAAAACTGTATGCAAGAAGTCAAAGTTATGGTGAGAAGATATCCAAAAATGACTTACACCAAAGTAATATCCAAGTGAAGGGTTGATAATAGGTTTTGTTATGTCAGATTCTTGTTGTGTTAGAATTTACAAAACTCATAATTGACTTTTATTTGTCGAATTTCGTGTTGTATATAACTAATGTTTAGCAGGTTTTTTGTTTTGTATAATTGGAGTCGTGTTCACATATTTAACGATTGAGTCTAATGCATTTAAGTGTTTACCATCTTAAACCGTGAAGACTAATTCTAAACTCATTAATTTTGTATCAAACCCACTTTTGGAGTGATCTCTAGAACTGCCAGACCTACAACAAGGCCCATGCCTGTACTTTCTAGTGACCACTAATGTCCACCCATGTCAGCCTTTCCCTGATGGAATCAAGATTGATCTATTACATTATATGACATAACCCACTACAAACAAGATAAGCTTAGTAAACCATATCTTCTGATCAAAAAAAAAAAACCATATCTTCAATTTCCATGACTTCTTGTCCATCTAAATCTCCTCATAAGGTGTCTAAAAAGTATCTCAACATTAGGAGTTGAAGGCCCACTAAAGATGGGCCCCATGTATTATTATTGCTGATGTGGCAATAACTGATTGTGCTGAGGTCACTCTGGATTGGTTTTGTGCTGAATTGGAGCACTTCATCGGGACAAACATGGAAACATCAAATTTTTCCAGAAATGATTTGAAAATCATAAAACCCACTTGGATACGACATTGAAAAAGGCCTTGGTGGTGCGTTGGTGGAACTATGTGAGTTGGAGGCCTTTTGTGATTAATCAAATGAGGCTAAGATTAAGATCTATGGATAAAGGATAGAAAGAGGCAATCGTCACTCTTAAAGTTCAAAAAATCCTCCCACTAGATATACATTTAATAGAAGAGTAAATTATACTTTATCTCCCTAAACTATTATCCTTGTATCATTTTGTATCCTTAACTATAAAATTTTTTACATTACACCTTAAAGTATTAATTGTATTTCATATTACTCTAATAGATAACGACAAATTTAAAAATCTTTTAAAGGAGGAAAGGAAACATCAAAGAGCTTCCCGCCAAGTGTCTAGTACCACTTTATTTTACCTTTTTTGCAATCAAATAGTTGCTAGGATAAAAAGAAGGTTGACTATAGAAAAAAATTTAGAGTTTAGGAAGGGAAAATTCATGGATATATATATTTTTTATTTTTGACCTACATATGTGCACTAGACATTTTTTTATTGGTAGTATAGACTACTCACTTGCGCATTTACCATCAAAAAATTAAAATTCGTTGTCAATTAGAGTGATATGAAATAAAATTGATACTTTAGGATGTAATGTGAAAAAATTTATAATTAAGGATACAAAGTAAAATAAAAAAAAATAATTCAAGGAAAATGTTATTTATCCTTAATAGAATGATCTTGGCAATTTCAAAAGGTTCGTAAACCTAAACGTCATGTGCTTGTGATTAATGATACGAAGACAGTTATCGCATATTAAAAAGTTTATGTTAAGCTGTCACTTTGTCCATTGTCAATAGATTTTCAATCGCAATATCACCGTATAGGAGGTAGTGGGGTGAAGTCTCTCACCCCTGTTGAATACCTCGATTTTGTTTAGATGTTTGGTTCGATTCACTTACAAACTATTTGTCTCCATATTTCAATTCAAACTAATAAACAAACATCTACTCTAAAAGTTTAAATTGTTGAAAATGAATATTTATACTTTAACCACACCTCGTGTATGAAAACTCTTTTAATAAATAGGGTGACGGCGAGATTCCAATACAAGACATCCAACTTTAATATCATATTAAACAACCATCTACTTCAAAAGATTAAACAATTGAAGATGGTGTAACTTAAATATTTACACTTGAACAATTATCTTATATGCGAGTTTTGATCGTACATGAGAGAGAGTGTGACGATGAGTATCACACATTAAAAACTATGTAGACCAAATGTTCATTTTCCCAATTAATTTTAGTTTGGAATACTAACAAATTAATCAAATTAACCCAAGTTGGGATAAGATCTAAATTGATCTAGATTACCCCGAAAGAGGCAATCGTCCCCTTGAAGTTTGAAAAATCCACTTACTTGGAATAGAATTGAAGAAATGATCGTTACAATATCGAAAAGTTGATCTATTAAACTTCTCACTTCTTTTCTAATGTGGCCAAGATGGCAAGCAAGTTTAATTATTTTGTTTTGTTAAACTATTTCACATCTGACTGTCCCGGACTTCGCAGTGGTGCAAGTGTCGTGTACAGGGTAGTACTGTTAGCATAGCACTTTACAGATTCATGGTTTCATTTTAACTGTTTTTTTTTTTTTCCCTTTACGTCAACTCTAACTTCAGAC
>CAUOFW020005328.1:0-12500 GCA_963454935.2 Ilex paraguariensis
ACATGCATTATAGACTAAGCAAAGGAACCATCAACCAGGGACCCGCCTGCAGCAATTATAGATTGGTTTTGAATGGCAGCAACCTAAATTATGGATGTAGCATTCACTCGCAAACCACGTGTATTGGACCAACCGGGCCCTTTCCATTTGAGCTATCCTCGACGACCAACTCTCCAATTGCATAGTTCTTAGCTTCTCCGCTTCCAACCATTCATGAGTTTTATTTCTTCCAGGATTTCTTCTTGAAATTAGGTTGGAAGATTAAGCTCATCCACCACTGTCTACTTCTGGCTGTTCAATATTCTTTGTTATGTACTTGAAATATTTCACCCTGTTGATCAAATTCGCTTTACTGCCTGAAGAAGCCTGCCGATTCCCATTCTTAAATTTCAATTTTCATCATATCAATTTCTTGCTCATTCCAACAGTAACAAAGAAAGCAATATAACCAACCAATGAGACAGTACAAGATCAGGCATCTCCCAACTTTTGGCTTAAGCAGTAGTGTAATAAAGATTAAATGCTATGAACACAAGAGTAAACTGTAATAAATTGAAAAAAATATAAAACCCTGATTGGTCTTTGAATTGTACAAGGTTGTACCCTCAACAAAATCATATAAGCCCCCCTCAAACTTCACCAAGTTACAAACTATCGTCTATTTGTTAAAGAATCGTATTAACCTTATTACAGTTCCTGCTGCAGTTGGTTCACTTTATTGCTGTAATGTAGTATGAATTTCAACACGAATTACCTTTTCAATATTTAGTCTCTTTGATCTGTAATGAATTATTTTGATATGTGTACATTGGTTCTGATCAATTCCAAAGACAAATTCGCTGATCCAGCATCGGTGTTAAATTTTTAGCTGTGACGTCCAGGATGAAAATGAAAGTTCCACCATGGTTGGCTCCCTACAAACAAAGGCGGCACAGGATTAATTCCACGAATAATCAAAGATCACTATCGATACCCACCCTATTTAAAGATCCAATCGTAATTAAACACATGCCATGTGTATGGACCAAACAATAGACTAACAACCACGAGGGAAAGAAAGATTATCTTAAACTTTCTATGGACAGTGCTAAGCCATCGCCTACCAACCACCATATAATTAGTAGTATTCATAGAATATATCTTTGATGAATGAAAGTTGGACTGAACTCTGAGTTGGCGTGTAATCAAGCTAACTTAGTTTAGATTTCTCTACCATATGTTTCCTCAATCCACACCACTTTATATGAGCTTTGCAGTTCCAACGAATGGTGTCGAGGTCCAATGTTGTCTGGACCACCACAGATCACTTTTAACAAGAGGGTCGGTTGATCATGAACTGTTGGCTGTCCTACGAACTGGGGATCAAATATATAGCCAGTCACTATATGCATTTGTCATGTAAATTCGTCTATCTGGCAAGCTTATCCTCTTTAGGCCATGCTGATGCAAAAATTCCCTATAGTCAAAAAGGGCTCCACAACGTAGAAAGCCACAAGCCAACTCTCTGGCTCAAACAAAATATTGATGTTACATGTTTGGAGTTTGAAACGATGATGTTCAACACACAAAATACGGTATTTGCAAGCTCATTCTAATATTGAATGTCTTTCCCATGAGAGACTTCCAAGAAATAATGTTACCTCATATGGGAAATAATATTATGGAGTTGAAACGTATTCCATAAATGGTTGTAAATTTCTCACCAAACAGTTCCTAGACTCTTCATTCCCTAATATTTCTGAAATCTCAGAAAATGAGCTCAGAGAACTGGAGATCACATGATGACTAATTTGAGAAGACCCCAATGAATGATTAGTTCTCACCAGATAACTACATGTCTAATCACCAGGAATTTGAGTTCATAATCAACTTAAATTAATAGGAAATGCAGGGGAATTATGTGCGTGGGGGAAGACTATACTACTAACCAAATCAAACCAAGTCTAAAATCCCAATCATTTGGGGTCGGCTATACTACTCTTACTAAAAAAAACTCAAGATGAATTGAGTAATGGGAGTTGAACTTTTTACCTCTACAATCTACCCCTCAAACTGTAAGGACGATATCTTTGAGGAATCGAGGGACTTCAGGGGCTCCTCTTTTCTCCATCTTCCCGTCTGCCTCAAATTAATTAATTCTCCACCTTCTAAACATAGATTAAGGATACTAGGGAAAAAAGGAGAAGAGTGCAAATAGACAAGGCCTGCAAAATATGAGACAATAATAGCATTAGATTCATAGCTTCATGAAATTATATCTTGGTATTAATTCAGCCAGTGCAAACGAAAGACGCTGGTAATTCATATTTGGATCTATAAAATGCATCTTGCATTTACTCGAATGAAGCAACTGTGTGAAGAAGGATGATACTATGAAGAGCTTACTAAAAAATCAAGATACTTACATTCTTCTGTGAAGCTGAGTAATCCATCTGGGGAAGATAACCCTGTAAACCAATGTTATAAACTGGAGTACCATTTGGATAGTATAGCCCATAGTTCCTCTCTGATGTCGGACCAGGCTTAAGATCTTCATTAAAAAGTGCAAAAACATATATATCGATTGGTACTGATGGTTTTGCTGGAGTACCTTGCTGCTGTTCTATCCGCTGCAGCAAATTACCATTGTATATTTCTGCATTCTCTGGTGTAGCTCCTACCTCATTGGGATCCCCCTTAGATGGCCAACCCGTCTCAGAAATTTTAACTTGCACGTCTGTATAACCCATCGCTTTGATTGATGAATAAACAGCATCAATTTGTGCATATAACATATTATCATAGTTCAAATTCGTAATTGGATCAGTCACCCCTGGGTTAGGCTGGAAAAGCACGTACTCCAGTGAAACCTGATCTGGGTCATCTTTGTATGCAAAATATGGATATGCATTTATGAGGAACGGCGAGTTGGTCTGCGAATGAAAATTGAGAATGGGTTGGATGTACTCAGCAAGATCTTGTTGGAAAGCCCCTGCGGAAGGTGGGAAGGAATTACCTAAAATTTCAAGTGAATGTGCAGTTGTCACATATACTTGTTTGCTTAGGCCAAGATTTACAAGAACGCCATATATGGTTTGCACTGCCGGGAGGAGATAGGACATTAACTGAGTATCATTTCCAGATAAGACCTCATTTCCAACGGTTATACAACTAATCTTTGTCTGTGGAAGGTAAGGCTGGACATTCTGTTGAATCCAAGTTTGAGCTTGAACAGGATCGGTCATTGTCTGAAGATACTCATTCCCAAGTCCAATAACAAAATCAACATTAGAATTGGAGAATGCGCTTAATACGTTTGGATCAGCGTCGTAGAGTTTCACTCTACTGATGTTGACAGATGTAAGGAGGATGGCAACCCGGGAAGGAGATGGGAGATTGTTGGCAATCTGGCCATAGTTAATTCCAATTCCGAGGCTAACAATACTAACAAATAAATCTGGAAACAGAGAAAATAACCAAGACAGTCAAACAACCCAATTGCATTGGATCAATGGGTGCTTATAGAAGACTATTGTTCCATAATGGAGAAAACTATATGACTAGCTAGTATTTATGAATCTGTATTTGATAAGGGAACCCAAAATCAGAAGAAAACAATGTTTCTTACCAATTTCAAGATACCCACCAAACATTTGGAAAATAAAAGAAAAAATCAAAAATTTCAAACAAATCCTAAGTTTGAATGTCAAGTACAAAAAGCAGAAAATAAATAACAGAAAATGCTGATACATACTTCAATCTACAACAATTCAACAACTCAACGCGATAACATGCAAGTTCACAACATAATCATCCATAAATCTCAACAAAATTCAGAAAAAAAAAAAAATCGACTTAAACTCGTACACTATCCATCAATATTCCACAAGCATTAACTCTGACAAAGAGAATATGCTGGCAAATCTACAAGAAGTTGAACTACTCAATATTGAATGTCTCAGCCACCCAATTGAACATCGCACAGCTACCTGACATAGATGACATAAGTTCTCCATTTTCTCATGAAGAAATCCAAAGATTTAGTTTTTGATTTTGCATTTCATCCTTGGTTAACCAACCAAAACTGAATCAAATGAACCATTCAAATATCCAACGGACACCAAAAAAAAAAAAACACCACACACACATATATATATAGAGAGAGAGAGAGGGAGTGAACAAGAAGCAGAGAGTAGAAGATGAACCTGTTAGAGAGAGAAGAACAATAAATGAGCGGAGGAGGGTGACCATTACTAGTTAATGTGCGCCGCTTCACCTTGTAGATTCCGAAGGTCAGGCACGCCTGCCACCCCCTACAATGTCCTATATATATGCACATACATGTTATGAAAAAAAAGTTGTAATAAAATCATTTTTCGATGGTATCATGTGATGTTTAATTCCTAACCAATTATGTTTCTCCTCGTGTGCACTTCATTGTTTTTAATTTAGTCCCTCTCTAGTTTGGTGGTCCTAGTCCTACGTGATTTTTAGCGACTAACTTTCTGGATTTCTCAAAACACCCTTTGAATTTTTGAAAAATTTGAGTCACACCTCTCTAATTTACCATATCTCCAAAGATATACCCTTCATTATCTAACATATCACTGGAACCCCTTCTAGTTTATATTTCAACACCACTAATACCTCTGTCATTAAACCACTATTTATAATAAAAAATATATATCTAAAATACTAAAATTGTCCTTACATAAACCCCAAACAATCTTTTTACATAAAATTTAAATAAAACTTGAGTTGATGAAAATTTATTTTTTTATATATTAAAAGTTGAGCTGATTAAATTTTTTTTACATATTAAAATTTGACCCGATTAAAATTCGTTTCGAGCTGATTAAATTTTATTTTTTTACGAATATTAAAATTTAAGCCTATTAAAATTCCTTTTTTACATACTAAAATTCGAATCGATTTGAGCTCAACATAAGCTGTTAATGTTAATTAAAATTCAATTCGAGTTGATTAAAATTTATATTTTTTTTACTTATTAAAATCCGTGCTAAATAAAATTTTATTCAAGTTAATTAAAATTTAATTTTTATGTGTTAAAATTTGAATCAATTAAAATTTATATCTTTTTACGTATCAAAATTTAGACTGATTAAAATTCAATGCGAGTTGATTAAAAACGAATTTTATTTGGCTTCAATCAAATTTTAGACGGCCCGAGTTTTAATAAGTAAAAAAAATTATAAAATAGAGGGGGTCTTATTTAAAATATGTCTATTTACATGAGGTGTAGATGAATTTTTTCTTAAAATATATTAAAGGCAATTTAGTCAAATTATATTTTATTTATGGTATTTAACTAGATAGGGGTGTCAGTAAAGATTCAGAAACTACAGGGGTTGTCTTTAAAGATATGACAAACTGGGGGAATGTGACTGAAATTTTCCCTTGAATTTTTTATTAGATTTTCAAAAATATCATTTTTCTTTTAACTTTTTCGATGATACAATAAAATTTTTAAAATACTATTTGAATTTAATTTGGTCACATAATCTGGGGACATAATTCAATATAATCATTGAATTAAAAGTGGAATCTATATAATACTACAACTCACAATTTATCTTATTGTTAGATTGGATTAAATTCCTGATTAAGATTGACACTTTTTAATACAGCTTGCTAATTGTCAAGAAATTATATATGAATTTTGTTTTAATGAGTTCAAATTATAATGAGATTTACCCTGCTAAACCTACTCAACAAATAGATCGTCTTATGCGTTGAGTTAATTTAGCTTTTAACAAAATCAGGTCATAACTAAGTTGACAAATTTAGTGGAAATGTCGCATATGAGTTATTGAAATAGAATATAGACCTTAAAATATGTTACTTCTCTATTTTAAGCAATTGTTGCCCTTATAAATATATCGCTAATAGGTTCTTGACAAATTTATTTCAAGTACACGGCGAAATCTTACGAATATTTGCACATAGCAATTCTAGAAGAAAAAAAATTTAATCTCTATTAAAACTATTTCAAACTAAAAAGCAAACTAATTGGTTTAATTAATCCATTGCTTATGTCTCCTTTACATAAATGTGAACAATATCAATATATAATCAATTTCTTTTCTTTTAATAATTTTTAAACTATTTTACATGTACGTCGTAGATACTAATTTAGTAATTGTCAACTTGAACACTCTGTTTTACACCAAAAAAAAAAAAAGTTATATGTAAGTATAACCATTACCAAAAAATAAAAGACGTAATAAAAATATATGTTTTCTGATATTATGGCATTTAAGGAGAGTTAAATTATATGCACTCTCACCTTTACAAACAAAAAAAATTATTTCCGCACAAATTCATAACAGAATAACCTTAACATTGCGTCAAAACTAAAAATCCCCGATACCAACGGGGACAAAACTAAGGCTGGTATAAACAACCCTCCCCGACTACCACCTCATCGGAATCAGAATTATCCAACACAAACCGTGTTTGGACTAAAATAATCGTTTGAAAAAATGCAAATGATGACGCGAAGATCAGTAAGATTGCACGTGTTACTCACCGGCCGTCACGCGATCCACCTCGCGAACCACGCTCGATGTCTGAAAAGGTCGGTTTACACCTCAGCTTTTCCGCTTCGTCACTCTTGCTGGCCTTTTTCGTCGTAGAATAACAACTTTGACCTCCCTCTTTTGTCTTTATTTCCTCTTTTGGGAGAATTACACTTTGTACTATCAAATATTTAAGAATTTATATTTTATACCCTTAAAAATTAGATTTTTTACATTATATCTATCCAATATATTTCAAATATTATAATATAACCCTTCTTTTAGCTCCCGTTACTAATTTTATCATATCAATAAAATTTTTTTTGATAAAATGAGTAACAAAAACTAACAAAATAATTACATTATAATATTTTTAATACATTTAAGGTATAATATAAAAATTTTAATATTTGAGAGTATAACGTGATAATTTTTTATATCTTTTAGAATATGAAATGTGATTTATCTTTTTATTTTCCCTCATCAACTTTGAAAATTAAGAAGTTTTCGTTGTGCAAGATGATGTTATGTCCCATCGTAATTGGTAGAAGGCGTGGGAACTTATTCTACCAAACGGACTTAACAAGTCCGACCAAATTCATAAGGAAAGTTCTTTAAAAAAGTGCAACCAATTGGTGAAGGCTCATTACTATTTCCTGAAGGTTAAAGACTTTATTAGAGAGAAGAAGGGGTACAACTTTCAATTTTTTGAACTACAAAAGTTATGACTTACATCAATCAAGACTTGCTGTAATTAACTGCTCAACATGCGGATCATAACGACTTTTTTTACATACAAAAGTGATGTACAAATTTAGGAAAGAGAATCCGAATATCCATGAAGTTTGAATCAGAGTTCCATCCCAATGACAAAATGCTACTTCTGACCATCTTAGGAATGCAATTTTTTTTTGGATTTGGAGGAGGAGAGGAGGACAATATGAGCTTAATGAACTCTATAATATAAAATATGACAGATTTTAATGAGTCTATTCGACAGTTTCAAATAGATTTATTCAACGGCCACCAACATTCTTCTTAAAATCATTCACATTACACCGTATCTCAGACACGAGTTACGCCTAATTCATAACACCTCTCGCCATGTGACCTTCAACTTGAATTCAATCAATGTCCATACTTTTCCTCTCGAAAGACACCATTTGGATTGAGATTTGTTTGATTCTCTAGTTATATAATTCCTATTAAATTTCAAGTTCAATTTGAGTTGAATGTATATTAAAGAAAATGGGCGGAGAGCAGATTGGGTCCCTAAAATTTGAGATGTTCGGATTAAAATTGGTTTGAGACTTCTTTTATTCAAATTCAACTTGAATGCTAAAAATTGAGTGTCCAAGGAAAAATTACCCTTAGATAGTGGACTGGGTTCGAATTGACCCACATGTAATTTTTTATTAGTTTGGGGCGCCACATTTAACTTCGTATTTTTCTATGGATTTTGTCTAATTAGTGTTATCAAATCTTTAATAACAAATTACTATTTCACGAGCAGGGATATCAAAATATGACACGACTCGTTAACACGATACGAAACCAACACAAACTTACAGGTTTTTATTCTTCTTTAAACTACTCATTTCGTAAACGGATGAATTTGACATGACATGATTAATAAACAAATTATGTATGAGCTAATCAAAAGAAATACATGATACAAATTCGATATAACACGATTTGTTTGACAAAAATTAATATATAAATCGACTATGAATAGAGTACTTTTTGATATGAACCACTAAGATAAAACATGAACACGCCTCACCCCACACACGGGCCTTCATATGAGTACTGCTGTTGTGAGGAAAATTTGGAGCTAAGTTTTCCCACCTTTTCTTTATATTTTAGAAGCTTAGGCTGGTTCTTTTTTCTAATTTTTTAGAAGTAAAGCATTGCCTATAGACAAAGCCTTGGGTTAGTTGGAAATGTCAAAAGCTTTATGCTTAAAACAATGTGATAATAATCCCTAAAGCTTACTCAATAGAAGAGTGCAATAATAGACTTAAAAAATTCATAGATAAAAAAAGTACCAACCACCAAAAAAGTCAAATCTCAACAGTTGTGTATTCTTGTTTATTATTTTTTTTAATAGAAATAAGATTGATTTGAGAAAGTTGTTGGATTGGGAATTTGACCAGCTTACAATCATGGTCGCTATCCACTGTCATGATAAAAATGTTGTATTAAGACCGTGATAGTGCGAGTTTGAATGTCAAAAAAGTTTATATTTATATTTATTTTACCTCTCCTAGGGATTTAAATCCTTCTTATACAACTTTTTTTAATTGGTCTTAAAAGTAAATTATCTGTTATGATTTTTGTTGGAATTTTAAAAATTAATAATCTCTAATCAAATACACGATGACCGATCGATTAAATGGTTTGATCAATGAGTTTCATTTATTTTTATAACCAGATTTATTGATTCAACCATTCAAATAAGATTTTTTTGGTATGCATAATATTTTCCAAACTTTTAACTGTTGGCGTTGACATGAAATACAAAATAGAAACATGCGTGGTCCCTGATGTGACCCCATATAGATGCTGCTCAACTCAAGTGGTTAGCCTTGTGCTTGTGCAGAGCAAAAGCCTCCCTGACTAAACACAAAATTCTGCCCCAGCAAGTTTTTTCTCTTAGCAATGCTAGGTGTGATCATTGGTTACCTTACTTGGTTCAATTGATAACCATCTTTTGACTAATCTAGTCTCTTCTGTTTATTGGGACCAACAAGGGATAGTATAGGAATATTTAGTAATTGTCTATTGACTATGCCTTTCAGCCTAATGTTAGATCCTGACTCACCCTCTAGACGAATTTTACGGAGTAACTCTTAAGTTTTTGGGATTGAATTTTCACTAATATTTGTGTTATTCAAGTCGACATTCTCGCTTTCGCTTTGTCCACTACCTCTCATGCGGGTCCTTCCCTCTAAGGCGGAATGCTCCACTATCGATATATTTTTACATCCCCCAACTTCGATAAATCGCTTAGACCTGTTCATCTTCAATGCAACAACGCTCGATCAGTGAGTTATTACACATTCTTTAAAGGGTGGCTGCTTCTAGACAAATCATCAGTGGGTTTTGTTAAAAAAATTGACGGGATTTATTCATTCAATGATCTCTATTCATTTGGGATCCAAAATATTTTCCTTCTTTCTTTTGGATAATTTTCCCTGGAAAGTTACTTTCATGAATTCTAAGCGCACTTTTCTATTGTTTACAAGGTTGATAATCATACAGAACATAAACATTTAACGTTTCCTTTCAATCTAAACTTTCCGGCAGAGCACAATAGAGAGGTACTTTATTCTTATTCCATGACCCTCTCGACGTGCATGTTGGCTTCTAGAAAAAGCTTGTCCACGATTCTTCTTCACCAAATCTCTTTCGGCCTAAAGTGTGCTTTTTGGGGTGCCTCTCGCTTTCTCGATCGGCCATCATCTTCCATAACCATAAGCCATATTGTAGATAGGAATGTCAAGAAGATCGAATTACTGTATAAATTTGACTCTGCTGGACGAATAGTATGGAAAAAATTTATTTGATTTATATATCTGGTGTACATATTTGATTTAGGAGTCGATTTGTTATTGATTCAATTTCATCAACCGTTCAATAAGTCTAAAAACCAAAAAGTAGAAAAAAAAATACCCATAGATTTATCACCAACATTTTTTTATCAATTATTGTCATCTCGAATTGGGTATTAATAAATGTGTGGAATGATAATAAATTCAAACAGTCTGTATTTAATGTAGACTGTTTATCAAAACACAAGTCTACGTAAAATTGTAAGACCATGTACGAGGGTTGACGCTTATCTAGTATTAGAAGATCAAGGAAGTTGGTGCCTGATGACAAGGGAGCCGATGACCGACTCCCCGTGAACCACGGCCACAACCGCAACTATAATATTCCAAAGGTAGGTGACGTTTTGTTACATCCTTTGCATAAAAATGGATTAGATCGGTTGAAAACACTCTTATTTGGGTCTAATTAGAATACAAAAAAATTCTATCCACATTCGATCTCGCATTTCTTTCCTTTCGGTCCTGGTTGAAAGCCATGCAGGAAAGAGCATTCAGTCGGGGAACATTACAGCCTATTGGGTGATGCATCATGTTTTTACAACCCCAGTTTCATATCAAACACCAGTGAAACAAGTGGAAGAAACAAAACATCCACGCATGACCTACCTCCTTAATGTAACCTACTTAATCACCTTTCTACTTCCTGGTATACAAGGCAGTACATCAAAATAGAATGTCACTGGAGACAACTAGAGAACCATGATTAGTGTTAAGTCAGCAAAATAAACATTCATATACATCTCGCATGGAAACACAAATTTCTAAGATCAACTCTCATCATAACGCTTGGCTTAAAGAGTGAATGGATGCAATCCGGAGTTTACATTATAACCCATGGTCCACAAGACAAGTGACTGGTACGATTCTCCATTATCCAAAAGAACCTTGACTACACAGTGACAGCTGCTTTCAAGCTTGTTTTATTTTTAAATGTCACGGCCAGATTCTTGGCTATCCCATTAGATCCATTGACACACAAGAAGGGGATGGATTGTTTTCCCCATTGCAAAAGCTTTTCAAATCATATCCTTCAACATCCCAGTAAGGATCAAAATCCTTACAAGAAATTAAAGGATATTTTGATATTTGTAATCAAGGTAAATTGGAGTCAAATCCATTAGTTGTAATTAGACAAGGATAGGAAATTTGGTCACGAGGCTCATCCCTGCGTGCAAAATTAGACTATTTCAAGACTCGCACATAGAATACTTAGGTCACAATAGAACAATCTTGATGCTAACTAAAGATGGCCCTCTAGATGAGGGAGAGGATATATTAGATTTAGAGATTATATTCGACTACAGTACTCATGCAAATAGAATCCTTCATCAATAAATTTCAACTTTAGATGCATCTTGATAAAAGCAAATGAAAGATAACATCGTTTAACCAATCGAACAGAAATCTGTTTAATTCATATCTATCAATCCTTAGGCAGCCTAAAAGTCATATCAAAACCTTGCATAGCATGCATTCTATTGCAGACATTCTCTCGCAACAATAATGATCAATGATCCAATGAGTTTATCGGGTCACTATCAAAACAATTCATCAATCTAGTCACTTGAACTCTATCCTAGACGCCCATCTTTTTTTTTTTTGCCAGAGGGAGGGGGGGTTATACTAATAGAAGCGCAGTGTACAACAAACATCATTAAAAATCAGTACCAGAGGTCCAATACAACCCGTCCAATCTACTACATTTCAAACCTGAAAACAAGACAAAAAAAAAAACTTACCACTCACCAAATTGGAGGTATGGCCTCAAATAGATGCTCAATATAGCTCGGTTTCCTTGTGAGTATGAATCACACAATCTGAAGTTGGGTAGGAGATGCAAGTGAGCAGGTAACCCTGATTTACTTGGCTCCCATCGAGGAAGGATCCATCAGACTGATCAACAGAACCCAATGCAATCTTCCCAGCACAGGTGGAGCATGCACCAGCTCTGCAAGAATATGGAAGCTGAATTCCTACATTCTCTGCGGAATCCAGGATGTAAGCATCATCAGGGGCTTCAAACTCGGTCTCTTCGCCATTCTCTCCAATCAGCTTTATCTTGTATACTGCCATTGCAGATGCTCTGAAACCATAGGTGGATTTCAAGCCAAATGTTTTCGAGATGCTCTTTACAGATCCTAGAGAGGATGGGCTCTTGATAAAGGCACTTGTACTTCGGCTCGGGGGTACAATTGTGAACATACAGTGGGATGAAAGTGTTGCGGTAGACATGTTTGCCTGAATAAAACAGAAAGTTTCAGCTGGTTCACTTACTGATCACCCAATGCAAATATATGATTACTTATATTATATAACATTGTATCATTAACTGCGTTTCGTATAATATCAAGCAATAGATTCGCTGAAA
>CAUOFW020005329.1:0-27595 GCA_963454935.2 Ilex paraguariensis
CATGTAGCCTTGAATGACAACCTTAGATGTCGCATGGAGGCAAAGTAGCCTGAAGGGCAATCGTGGAGGTTGCATAGAGGCCAAGCATCCTTGAGGGGCAACCATAGAGGTTGGCTTTAAGTGTAACCAAAAAGGTTGGCTAGAGGTGAAGGAGTCTTGAGGTGCAACTATGAAGGTTGACTTGAGGTACAACCATATAGGTTGACTAGAGACGAAGTAAGTTTTGAGGTGTAACCAAGGAGGTTGGCTCGCGAGGTGCAACCAAAGAGGTTGGCTTGATGTATAACCATGGAGGTTGCTAGAGGTGCAACCAATGAGTAGGTTTGAGATGTAACAATGGAGGTTGGCTTGAAGTGAAGTAGCTTGAGATACAACCACGAAGGTTGGCTAGAGGCGATGTAGAGGTTGACTTGAGGTGCAACTACGGAGGTTGGCTAGAGGTGCAACTGTGGAGCTTGCTTGAGGTGTAACCACAAAGATTGGCTTGAGTTGAATTACGGAGGTTGTTGGAGGTACAACGTGGAGGTTGGTTGGAGGTGCAACCATGAAGGTTGGCTTGAGGCGAATTAGTTTTGAGGTGCAACCACAGAGGTTGGCTTGAGGTGTAGCCATTGTGTTTAACTTGAGACAAAGTAGCCTTGAAGTGCAACTACAGAGGTTGGCTTGAGGTGCAAGCACGGAGGTTTGCTAGAGGTGAATTAGTCTTGAGGTGCAAGCACAGAGGTGTTGAGGTGTAAGCACAGAGGTTGGTTTGAGGTAAAGTAGCCTTAGGTGAAACAACAGAGATTGGCTTGATGTGCAACCATGGAGGTTTGCTAGAGACAAAGTGGCCTTGAAGTGTAACCACAAAGGTTGGCTTGAGGCAACTAAAGGGTCTTTTAAAATTGGAGGGAGTAAAGGTATTGTGTGACTCATTTTTGGGTCGTGACTTCTTTCGCTTAACATGGCTCAAAGCTTTTGGGTTGCTAGAAAATTTAGTTGTTTTACCACAGACGGCACCAATTTATAGTGGTGGGAGAATTTCGTACTAGGAGTCACCACCTCGTACAAATGGAGATGACGATAAGGAAGCTTTGAGTAACCTGCAAAACAAGAGACACCTAGGTGAAATGATGGTCAGAGGCGGCCAAATGAACTCCATTACTTAAGTTAGATCACAAGTCAAAGAAGAGTGTGGAGTGAAAAAAGTAGGATTGAATTCCTTACCTGGTATCTGGAGGCCTTTATTTATAGTGGTAGAAGCTATGTCCCAAAGGCACTCGAACCCCAGATTATGATAGGATTAACATCACCACCAGCTCCTAAGAGTTCAGAGTAGTAGTAGACTAGGACTCTAGGTCCTAGGTTGATTCTTAGTCGAGTAGGACTCGTCTAGCAGATGTGGATAAGGATGAGGACCTATAGTATGTTGATTGGAGATAATGTGGTCAAACCAAGATGGCTTCAGATAGTCAACTATCGACCAACATGGACCTCCCAAGGCAAGTGCCAACTAGCACAAGCCTCACAAGTGACTGCCGACCGGCAACACTTGACTTTTAAGTTGTCGAAAAACTTAGTTGTTTTCTCACAGACAACTCCAATTGTGTAGGGAGAATTTTGCACTAGGAGTCACCACTTTGTACAGACGAAGATGACAGTAAGGAAGCCTTGAGTAATCTGCAAGACAAGAGACACTTATGTGAACCGATGGCCGAAGGAGGTTAAAAGGACTTCGATGTTTAAGTCAGATCACAAATCGAAGAAGAATATGGAGTGAATAGGTTATGATTTAATCTCTTAATAGGTATCCGAAGGCCTTTATTTATAGTGGTAAAAAGTTGTGTCTCAAAAAAATCCAAAATCTAGGTTGTGATAGGATTAACCTCATCACCATCTCTTTAAGAGTTTGGAGGAGTAGTAGCCTAGGTTGATACTTAGCCGCGGAGGTCGAGGATGGATGAATACTTGTAGTAGGTTGATTGGAGATAAGGTGGCCGAACCAAGATGGCTTCGGATAGTCAAGTGTCGATTGGCATGGACCTCCCAAGGCAAGTGCCAACCGGCACAAGCCTCACAAGTGACTGCCAACCGGCAGCACTTGACTTCTTGTCCCACAAAATGAAACAAAAGTTTATATTCAGCTGTAAGTGTTGAGTGAATTAAGGAGGCAATGTTCACTACAACTTCAGCAAGAAAAAGGAAAAATGGAAAAATTTGAAAAACGCAATATCACACAACTTCATAATCTGGGTATGCTGTGAACAGAGCTATCATATGAGCTTCAAATAGTTTTTGTTAGAAATATAAGTTAGACCTTCATTCAATGAACTTGTCTTTGTTCAATAAATTTGTTTTTGGTTTGTGTTCAAGAGTTTTCTAGAAATGTATCAGACATAAGTTAAATGTATTGTGGTTTCCAAAGTGTCTTGCACTAATTTTTATTCATGAAGGGATGTTCTAGAATGCCTACATGTATGTTGTCATTTGCATGTTGTAGAATATAATATATACAAGAAAAAGTGTTCTCAAAAAATAGTTTGTGTGAGTATTTAGAAAAACTTTCTTCCTATACTCCTTCAAAGTGGTATCAGAGCCAGATGGCCCAAAGTGGCAACTCATTACAACCTCTACTTCCTCGATTAATCAGAAAGAATTACAATTAATGGAGCATTCAAATGAAGACATTATATGGCTTCCAAGATCTTTGGGAGATTGTTGAGAGTGGTTATTAAGAACCGGTTGATCAAGCAACTTTGTCTCCACAACAATTAACTATACTGAAGGAAAGTCGCAAGAAAGATAAGAAGGCACTCTACTTCATTTATCAATCAGTGGATGAAGTAATTTTTTAGAGGATTTCTTCTGCAGGTACATCAAAGGAAGCATGAGAAATTCTGCACCAAGCCTACAAGGGTGAAGATAAAGTAAAGATGGTTAGGCTTCAAGCACTTAGAGAAGAGTTTGATTTCCTAAAAATGAAGGAGACTAAAAATGTTAAAGAGTACTTTAATAGAGTTGTTTCCATTGTTAATCAACTCAAATTGAATGGAGAACAACTTTCAGATCAAAGAATCATTGAGAAGATTCTTCGAAGTATGACTCGAAAGTATGAGCTTGTGGTTGTAGCCATTGAATAATCAAAGGATTTGAACAGTTTATCTCTTGAAGTTTTGTTAGGCTCGCTTTAGTCTCATGAATTGCGCATTAAGCAATTTGATTCTTCCACTCCAGAACAAGCCTTTCAAACTCAAGACACTAGTCATGGTGGTGTTAGAGGAAGAGGTGGAAGAGGATTTGTTCGAGAACGAGGCTATGGATGAGAAAGAAGATATGGTGTAGGCCAAGTTGAAAATACTTCCAGCAACTCATATGGTGACAATACAACCTTTTCTCAACGAGGACGAGGAAGAGGACGGGGTAGAGGTAATGAAAGAGGAAGAGGAAATTTATATTCAAATGCTCGTTTTCAAGTTCAATGCCACTACTGTCATGGGTATGGACACTTAAATAAAAATTGTTTTAAGAGAATGAATGATGAAGGTGGTTGTGATTCAACTTTTTTGCATAAGAAAGAAGATGAAAGTGTGCTTCTTGCTTGTAATATGCAAGAAACTTCTCATGAAGATGTGTGGTATATTGATATTGGGTGTAGTAACCACATGACTAGAAATAAGGCCTACTTTGTCAATCTTGATGAGGTTGCTCAACGTGAAGTGAAGACAGGTGATGACAAGCGGTAGAATGTTGAAGGTTGTGGTGATATCTTAATTCAAACAAAGAAAGGGATGAAACATTTCTCTAATGTTTATTATGTTCCTAATCTCAAGCACAATTTATTGAGTGTGGGTCAGCTCATATGTAAAGGACATAATGTGATTTTCAAGAAAGAAGAATGTGAAATCAGGAACAAGAATAATGTTCTTGTTGCTCACTCGAAGATGACTCCAAACAAGATGTTTCCTCTCAAGCTGCAAAGAAAAATATTTCCACGTTTTGCAAATATTGTCAGTAATGAATCTTGGCTCTGGCATCTCCGATATAATCGTTTGAGCTTCAACACTTTGTCCAGCATCTACAAAAATCACATGGTGAGAGGCATGCCGAATATACATCGGCAGTATCAAATGTGTGAAGATTGTGTCTTTGGAAAGCATCATCGTGATTCTTTTCCTAGAGGCAAGGCTAGGAAAGCTTGCCAACAGTTGGAGGGAGTGCACTCGGATTTATGCGGGCCTATGAATTCAACCTCTCTAGAGGAAATTCCTACTTTCTCACCTTTATCGATGATTATAGTCGGAAGTTATGGACATATTTTCTCAAAGAAAAATCTGAAACATTTGAGATTTTCAAGAAATTCAAGTCCTTGGTGGAGAAGCAAAGTGGCTATCAATTGAAGACCTTGCGTTCAGATCGTGGAGGTGAATATTTGAGTGGAGAATTTTTAGGGTATCTGAAAGCGAATGACATTCATCATCAATTGACAGTTCGCTCAACCCATCAACAAAATGGGGTGGCGGAAAGGAAGAATCGGATCATTTTGGAGCTCGCTCGAAGTATGTTGAAGACAAAAGGACTTCCAAAAGTGTTTTGGGTAGAAGCCGTTGCTTGTGCACCTATGTTCTCAACCGTGCGGCAACAAAAAGTGTTCAAGGAATGACCCCCTAAGAAGCAAGGAGTGGACACAAGCCATGTGTCTCTCATTTCAGAATCTTTGGCAACGTCTGTTATTCTCATGTGCCAGATCAGATGTAAAAGAGAAGAAAACTTGATGATAAATCTAAAAAGTGCATCTTTGCTGGATATAGTGAGAACTCCAAGGCATATAAGCTATACAATCCACTCACAAAGAAGATCATTATTAGTCGTGATGTTATTTTTGATGAAAAAGTAGCGTGGGATTGGAAAGATTTAACGGGAGTTACTAATATTTCTTTGGATAGTGATTCTTTTCTACCAGTTGAAGAAGAAGAAGTAATTTCACCTCCTCCTATTCCATCATCTTCATCATCCTCAAGTTCACAAGCAACTCTAAGAAAGACAAGGAGTATGGCGGAGATATATGTAGACACAAAAAGAATTTTGGAAGATGATTTTGCAGACTTTGCGCTACTTGCTGATGTTGATCCAGTTACTTCTGAAGATGTTGTGAAAGAAGATAAATGGTGACGGGCGATGGATGTTGAGATCGAAGCCATTGAGAAGAACCAAACTTGGGAGTTGGTTGATTTACCCCAAGGGAAGAAGTCCATCGGAGTCAAATGGGTGTACAAAACCAAAACAAATGCTCAAGGGCAAGTTGAGAAGTACAAAGCACGTTTGGTTGTGAAAGGCTACAAGCAGGAATATGGAGTAGATTATCAAGATGTTTTTGCTCCGGTAGTTCGTCTAGAAACCATTTGATTGGTGTTGGCGTTGTCCGCTCAAAAAAATTGGAAAGTTTATCAAATAGATGTGAAATCAGCCTTCCTAAATGGAGTTTTGGAAGAAGAGGTGTACGTGGATCAGCCTCCTGATTTTAAGAAGAAGAATAAAGAAAATAAAGTGTGCAAATTGAAGAGGGCGTTGTATGGACTAAAACAAGCTCCGAGAACTTGGTATAGTCGTATCGACGATTATTTTTTGAAGAATGGCTTTAAAAGATGTCCATTTGAGCACACTTTCTATATTAAAGAAGGTGATCAAAACAACATACTCGTTGTTACCTTGTATGTTGATGATCTAATAATTACTGGGAGTAACATCCACATGATTGAAGAGTTTAAGAAAATTATGATGCAAGACTTTGAAATGACTGATTTGGGGTTACGTCATTACTCTCTTGGAATCGAAGTCAAGCAAGACAATGGATGTATTTTCATCGATCAAGAAAAGTATGCTAGAAAGTTGATGAAGAAGTTTAGAATGGAGGATGCCGATTCCATTTCAACCCCAATTGAACCTGGTTTGAAGTTAAGCAAAGCTGATGATAGTGATTATGTTGATTCAACTTTGTTCAT
Organism: Ilex paraguariensis; assembly: GCA_963454935.2. Taxonomy (NCBI): domain Eukaryota; kingdom Viridiplantae; phylum Streptophyta; class Magnoliopsida; order Aquifoliales; family Aquifoliaceae; genus Ilex; species Ilex paraguariensis. The sequence goes on from CAUOFW020005329.1 coordinate 5,979, forward strand.
AAGTCTGGTTGGAAGTTTGATGTATTTAACTGCTACCAGACCAGATATTGCATATGTTGTTAGCTTGATTAGCAGGTTCATGGAGAAACCGAGAAAATCTCATTGGAAGGTTGGAAAGAGAATTTTGAGATACATTTGTGGAACTCTTGATGAGGGGATATTTTATCATAAGGCAAATGATCCTAAACTGGTTGGCTATTGTGATAGTGATTGGACTAGAAACTTTGATGACAACAAGAGCACATCTAGAAATGTTTTCTACATTGGTTCAGGTGCAATTACATGGATGTCCAAGAAGCAACAAGTTGTTGCATTATTAACAGCTGAAACAGAGTACATTTCATTCGCAATGGCTAGTTGTCAAGCTATGTGGATTATGTGGGTACCGGTAGAACTTAATCAACCATTTGAAGAATGTCCAATAATTTATTTTGATAGTAATTCTGCTATTGCTCTTACTGAAAATCTAGTATCATTTCATTCGGGACTTGGTCAAGAAAGGTGAAGTGGTGATCAAGCATTGCAAGACCAAAGATCAGATTGCCGATATTCTTACCAAGCCATTGAAGCTAGAAACTTTCAACAATTTGAAGAAGAAGCTCAACATGGGAAGGTCAAACTTAAAGGGGGGTGTTAGAAATATAAGTTAGACCTTCGTTCAATGAATTTGTTTTTAGTTTGTGTTCAAGAGTTTTCTAGAAATGTATCAGACATAAGTTAAATGTATTGTGATTTCTAAAGTGTCTTGCATTAATTTTTACAGTAATGTTAGATTGACCAAATTTTGAGACCAAATTTAGAGTCCAAATGACATGGCGGTTGACTTAGGCTTCTTTGATTGGTGTCATGTCATTTGAGCACCAATAAAAATTTCAAATAATCAACTGCCATGTTATTTGGACTCCAAATTTGGTCCCAAAATTTGCTCAGTGTAGCATTACTCTAATTTTTATTCTTGGAGGGATGTTCCAAAATGCCTATATGTATGTTGTCATTTGCATGTTGCAGAATATAATATATACAAGAAAAAGTGTTCTCAAAAAATAGTTTGTGTGAATATTTGGAACAAGTTTCTTCCTATACTCCTTCAGTTTTGTGCTTATTGTTATGTAATTGATCCTGTTCTTGTCAATTGGGCTTAGATGCTGAATTTATCAACGCTTGAGTTCTTGTCCCACAAAAACCATGTTCATTGTCAACCTCTTGACCAAAAGTCTCAAAATATTGAAATAATTTGATTTGAGTCGAACCATGCAATCTATTCCTTTTTTTTTTTTATCAGTTTCATTTTTATTGTTTGTTTGTTTGTGATCTAGTGCATAGCAGACTACTTTTTTTTGCTATTGAAAAAAAAAGGTGGGGATAAAAAAAGTATCCAAAGACCACCCGTTAAGGGCCAGTGGTGATATCATGAAACAGGGTCCATGAGTTTGTGATCCAAAACCACCCAATAATCTGAGACACTATTGAACAGTTGTAATGATACCCCGAATCTTCAGAAACATAATATATAAACAATACTGCTCTTAGACCAATTCAATGCCATTAAGTAAAAAATGGCTGCAGCTCTGACCAAGTTTTATCCAGTATTGGAATAAAATAAAACGAAGGTATCTAGAAGCACAGGTGCTAGAATTAAAAATTGATTGTGCTTAGTAGTGTCATACTATTTTATTTATATATGTAGTCCTCTATAACATGGAGAACATACATATACATATTTTATTTATATATGTGTGTATATATATGCATGTATAATTTGAACAGGAAACATACATCCCAGACCTTAGAAAAGAATTCCAGGCATTACAGAATACGTTCTCTCTTTGTCTCTACTTTTTTGTCATGGAGTATCCTCTGGTGTTCTGTTTGTTGATACTGTTGGGTTGTGGACTACTTCATTTTCAGGCTCATAGAAGCTTAGCTTGCTTGGAAGAAGAGAGAATTGGCCTGTTGACTTTGAAAGATGCCTTCAATTACCCAACCGGGTCTTCTCTTCCTTCATGGGGTGCTGAGGAGACAGACCGTTGCAGGTGGGAAAGGATTACTTGTGACAGCATGACCAAGCGAGTGATACAGCTTTCTCTCAATGATACAAGACAAGTGGAGTTCCTCAACGCCTCCTTGTTCCTTCCCTTCCAGGAACTACAAAATTTAAGCTTGGCAGGGAACTTCATCACAGATTTCTCTCTATCTCTGTTCCCCGCCCCCGGGAATACAATAAAAAGCAACTCCATGTGAGCCGCATATTTTTTTTCTTTGAAGTTTGTAGGTGGAGAGCTTACTGGGTTGTACACAAGTAGGCAATGCCCACAATGAGAGGAGAATAAGGTTTTTTTTGGGGTTTGGGTTAGAATATTTACCTAGTTAGGCAAAGGAAAAAGGAGACAGAATTCCTCACACTAATTTAACGTAGTATTTTCTTTTAGATTATGAGCAGAGACTCATAAGTTCGAGTTGCAGAAACTGATTTTCCACATGCAAGGTAAGGTTTCATACATCTGACCTTTTCCACACCTTGCAATGCACGAGCTTCGTTAGGTGAGCTCTTTCAGAAAATTGAGTAATGTGGCCTTAAGAAAAGGTGTTCTTTAATCAAATGGTATTCTGCATCCTCGGTTTTTGGAAAGCTGAACACACAGGAAGCTCAAATGGCAAACCAGAACCTTTAACCTTTAGGTGGTAGAGGTTGCCCAGAGACAAACTGGTGTGGTACTTTTTTTTGTAGCGGGAATTGTAAGCAAACATCAAGGAAGAAATGCATGAATGGGCTTTGATCGACTTTGAAGGGAAAAAAGGAGCCTTTGGTTATTTTTCTTTCTTTTATTATTGTATCACACAGGTTTGCATGGAGTATTCAGATTGAACAAGCTACAAGTTTAAGATTTGAGTTTCAATTGGTTCACAGAAATTCCATCATTGGGTCCACCACAGTCCTTAAAGGTCCTGATTCTTGAATTTAACAAGTTGAAGGGTTTTTCCCATTTTCAAGGTACATCCCAATTCTGGTATTTACTTATACACATCCCAATTCTGGTATTTACTTATACATTACATTGATGCAACACCTTACTTTTTTGTTCTACGCAAAAGCAGAATTAACTATTTTGAATAATCTGGAGTCGTTGAATTTTGATGATAATTATTTGATTGGTGAGATTCCCCCGTCGATTGGTGCTTTGACTTCCCTGAAGGCTTTATCATTCAAGGGCAATAAACTAAATGACTCCTTACCCATGGAAAGTAGTTCAAGAGAGATTTGTACTTATATTGAATTATATATGTTTCCCTTTTAATGTGCTGGTTATAGTGGATCTTGTAGAAAATGGGTGGAATTAGAAATGCACGTGTATTGGAATTAATTGATTGCTCAAATTTTAGCCGCCAGTCAAACTGAATCTCCATAGGCATTCCTTTGATCCATCCAAGTCCTTCCATAACTTACCATTATGTTTCATATCCAACTTACCTTTTAATTTGGAATTACCGTAACTTGATTCTGGCTCAGCTCACATTTTGATTAACCATTGTATGGCCCTTTAAGCACCACATGGGCGGCCCAACCTAATTTGGAGTTTTAGGCAAAAATGTTATAGGAGGTCCTACAAATATTTATTGAGTAATAATAATAATATTACATACTTATTAAAATATGTTTATTTACAAATTATTTGTTTTGTCTTTTAAGATATAACATACTAATTCAAAATTTTAATTCAAAATTTTCAAATAAAAATTGTGTTAATCGAAGTCAAATACAGAGATCAAATACAATGATACATACTATTTGTTAAAGATAAAAGAGAAACATAATTGAAAATTAGGTTGATTAGTAAAATATTTTTTTTTTCTAAATATATAAAAATAAAAATTTATACAAGTTGAGTAGTCCTAAACTAAATGAGATATTGTTAGATATCATTGAAAAAAGAGCTATTTTTAAATAAAAAATTTAGTAAGACAACTATGGTTAATTAATTTGAGATAACTAGTGCACTCATTTTACTCACTTTATTTTATAGTCATCTTGTGCATTGTAAACAAAGTTATTAAAAAATGACCTCAAATGTAACTTATACAAATGTAAAATTATTATTCGTACCTATTATACGATAGACAATTGATTTTAATAATAAAACTGCAAAGTAATAATACATATAATATAAATATCGAGTAAGATAAAAAAATAAGTTGAACTTTAGGGCCCTAAATTTTTTTTAAAGAGGTTCTAAAAGTTTTATAATTATGCTAGTTGCACTTAATTTGAAGATCAAGTACATTAGATAAATAATTAATTTTGTTTAAACTTAGCACTCACTATTAATTCAATGATTAAAATATATTGAGTATTTAAATTATATTATGAAATTTTAATTATATATTATTATTTATTTTAATTTGGAGTCCCAAATTTTTCTTCTAATTTGAGGGCCCTAGGCAATGGCCTAATGGGCGTAAAGGTTGGGCAGCGTTGAAGCACCATAGTCCTGCTTTTAGGGCTATAGGGAGGCCGGTATCTCCACCATAACTTATTACGACAAAAGTCCACTTTTTTAAAATATTTGGGATAGAAGGACATCTCCTAAAAAAAAGACATAAAAACCCTTTTTTATAGGAGGAAGACAAATAGACCATCGGTTTTGAGAATTAGTATCGTTAATTACTTGGCATCCGTTACCAAAGAGTCATTAATGGCAATATCAAAAATTAACCATTTCCTAAACCTTTTTGAATTCCAAAGAATATATCATGTCATTCGTTATCATCAAAACTTCAACATTTGTCCAACAAATATTCATCACCAGTTGAAGCATATCTTCTTCAACACTGAGTTCAAGCTGCTATTGTATGGTTGTCGAATTTTGGTTTTTGTGGATCTATTCGCCGGAAATCTTTGCGGTTCTTTGCCATAAATATTTGTAGTACTTCGCCGGATTATTTGAGTTCCTCTTTTCTAACAGTATGAATTTTTACCATTTACTTTTTTTTTGTTGTTTAATACTTGAAAAATCCCCAAAGTAGAAAGAGATAAGCCCTAATTTGGTTGAAAAAATTAGTATTGTTATATTTTGCTGGATTTTTTTTTGCGAATATTGAGTTTGGATTCAATGAGTCATCTCAAATAGTAAGAAAATCACATATATCAAATTTTTTCTTGCTCAAAAAATCCCTGAAGTAGAAAGAGAAAAGCCTTAATTTGGTTGAAAAAATAATTTTTGATTTATTTTGTCGGATTTTTTTCGAATACTTAGTTTGGATTCAATGGGTCATCTCAAACAGTAACAAAATCACATATTTCAAATTTTTTCTTACTTTAAAAAATATAAAAACATAAATTACACATCCCTAGTTTTAGAGAAAATTTCTTTAAAATTTTTGTTTAATATTAAATACATTTCTTTTGCATGAATTATAAGAATTTCATTATTTGTAGGGATGATGTTACTTTTTGGTGAATCTCTATTAATAATTTTATACTTTTTGACATTGATTTTGGTTTGTCGATAATCGGTCAGTTGACATTTTTTATTGCTTATTGGTGTTAAATTTGCCTATTATTGTTAAATTCAGTTGTTTTCCATGAATTTCAATAGTTTCAAAAACTCTTAGGCATTGTGTTACTGTTCGGCGAATTTCTTTTGAGAATTCGAAGATAATCGATGTACATTTGGATTTTTTTGAAAAGTAGTGATAAATTTTTTTATTGTCTGAAAAATATAAAAACATAAAATACATAACTCTGATTTTAGTGAGAATGATATTAAATTTGCTTGTTAATGTTAAATACATTTGTTGTCCATGAATTATAAGAGTTTCAAAAAAATGTAATGATGTTGTTGTAATGTGTATCTCTTTTTAAAATTTTGAAACTGTTTCAAGTTGATTTTAGTTACGGTGTGGTGTATCTATTTTGAGAATTCCATGAAAATGTTGATTTCGAAACTGTAAACATGATTTTATTTTATGGTGTATCTCTTTTGAGAATTCAAAAATATTTGACATTGATTTTAGTTTCCACGAATTATAAGAGTCTCTGTAGGTATGGTGTTTCTGTATGGTAAATCTATTTTGATAATTCAAATATATTCAATAGTAACAAAATTACATGTATCAAAAATTTTCTTGCTTAAAAAATATAAAAACATAGAATACACAACCCTAATTTTAGTGAAAATTAATTGAAAATTTCTTTTTAATGTTAAATGCAGTTGTTTTAAAATCCTTTATTTTTAATGTTAATTTCTTTTTATTTGTAGGCATGATGTTACTCTTTGGTGAATCTCTATTAAAAATTTGATACTTTTCGACATTGATTTTGGTTGGTGGATAATCAACCCTTTGACATTATTTCGTGCTTATTAGTGTTAAAGTTGCTTATTAATGTTAAATGTAGTTCTGCTAAAAAAAATGTTAAATGCAGTTGTTTTTCATGAATTTTAATAGTTTCAGAAACTCTTAGGCATTGTGTTACTATATGGTGAATATCTTTTGAGAATTCGAAGATATTCAACGTACATTTGAGTTTTTTTTTGAAAAGTAGATATTTAATATTTTTTTCTTGTTTGAAAAATACCGAAAACATAAAATACATAGATCTAATTTTAATGAAAATGATATTAAATTTGCTTCTTAATGTTAAATAGATTTGTTTTCCATTAAAAAATGTAAAGATGTTGTTACTGTAATGTGTATCTCTTTTTGAGATTTTGAAACTGTTTGACTGTGATTTTAGTTGATGTATGGTGTATCTCTTTTGAGAAATCATGTTTACAGTTTCAAAATCAACAGTCTCTTCTTAGAATTCGATAATATTCGATATTGATTTTAGTTGCCATGAATATAAGAGTCTTTAAGTATGATGTTTTTGTATGGTGAATCTAGTTTGATAATTCAAATATATTCAACGTAGGTTTAAGTGTTTTAGATTTTAGGTTTTTCATTAGTTTAAACACTCTCAAAGCTAAAATACATAATCACAAATTTAGTGAGGATGACTTTAATTTTTTTCCTTAAAATTAAATACATTCGTTTTCCATGAATTATATGAGTTTCACAAAACTCTATGCATTGTGTTACTGTATGATGAATCTCTTTTGAGAAGTTGAAGCTCTTTGACGTACAAAATCACATATTTTGTACGTAGTGTTAATGCTTTTGGGATTCAAGACAGTTTCCCTCATCAAATGTTTTTGGTTTTTGAAAATTAGTGTCTTTAAAAATGATCGAATTTGATATTCGATTGAAAATTAGTCATTGAATGGTTTATCGGTGGTTTTCAAACTCGATTTAAAAACACAAATATAATTGAAAATTTATTTTTAATGTTAAATACAATCGTTTTAAAATTCTTTATTTTTAATGTTAATTTCTTTTTGTTTGTGGGCTTGATGTTACTCTTTGGTGAATCTCTATTAAAAATTTGATACTTTTCGACATTAATTTTGGTTGGAGGATAATCGGCCATTTGACAATTTTTTTCTTGCTTATTAGTGTTAAATTTGCTTATTAATGTTAAATGCAGTTGTTTTCCATGAATTTTAATAGTTTCAGAAACTCTTAGGCATTATGTTACTGTATGGTGAATATCTTTTGAGAATTCAAAGATATTCGACATACATTTGAGTTTTTTTGAAAAGTAGCTATTTTATATTTTTTTTCTTGTCTGAAAAATACCGAAAACATAAAATACATAGATCTAAATTTAGTGAGAATGATATTAAATTTGCTTACATTTTGTTTTTTCATGAATTATAAGAGTTCCATAAAAAAATGTAAAGATGTTACTGTAAAGTGTATCTCTTTTTGAGATTTCGAAACTCTTTGACAGTGATTTTAGTTACTGTATGGTGTATCTTTTTTGAGAAATCATGTTTTCAGTTTCAAAATCAATAGTCTCTATTCAGAATTCGAAAATATTCGACATTAATTTTAGTAATGTCTCTGTTGGTATGGTGTTTCTGTATGGTGAATCTATTTTGATAATAATGGTGAATCTATACGAATTATAAGAGTCTTTGTAGGTATCGTGTTTCTTTATGGTGAATCTATTTTGATAATTCAAATATATTCTACATATATTTGAGTGTTTTAGATTTTAGGTTTTACATTAGGTTAAACACTAGAAAACCTAAAATACATAATCATAAATTTAGTGAGGATGACTTCAATTTTTTTCCTTAAAGTTAAATACATTTGTTTTCCATGAATTATATGAGTTTCACAAAACTTTATGCATTGTGTTACTATACGATGATATTCTTTGAGAAGTCGAAGCTCTTTGACGTACAAAATCACATATTTTGAATATATATTCTTGAACTAAATTGTTCGATGTTGATTTTGGTTTTAGTTATTGTAATATAGTTACAGTACACCATGACACTATACAAGGCCATGGCAAAGACACGGTCCTCATCAGCAAAAAAATATGAGTTTAAATGTAGAGAAACAGTTGAAGAACAAAAATCTGAACAACATAAGAATGTTGATAAATATGATCCACAATATAGATCTAACATGATTGCTATTATACGGGCAATGGATGAAATTACCTTCAACGAAGAGCACCAGAGAATGTTGAGGAAGACCCCATTTTGGTTGCTATTTAAGAGCATTATAGACAAACATTTTGACAAAAAATGGTGCAGAAAAAGTGACAACATTATCCTTGAGATAATTTTATGTTTCAATGCCAATAATTCCAAATTTTGTATAGGGACTGAAAAAGTTAAAATTCGGAGAAATGATGTGAGTTTGATATTTGGGATTTAAGACGGTTTTGAGAAAATTGACTCAACATTAAATGGGAAGGTGTTGACTCCATTTGTTGAACGGAGATTTAAAAATGATGGAAGGTTGACATCACCAATTATAAAGAGTAGACTTATCCAAGCATCAAGGGGCAGCACAGAAAATAATTTTGAGGATGTTGCTAGGTTACTGTGTCTTTACTTGTTAGTCACAGTTTTTTTTACCACGACGGGGCAAACACTAAGCTGGGGGTATATCCATACATAGAGGATTTGGATGAAATTAAAAAATATAACTGGTCTCAATCAATACTCAATGCACTGATTTCATCCCTTACAAAAAAAAGAGAGACACCTGACACTGTCACTAGATGCGTCCTTGTAATACTGGTTAGTGTTTTAAATAAAAGTCGTATGGTCAATTTAATGAGTTATTAGTTTATAAACATCAAACATTTGTTTTAATGTTGTATTTGAATTTTGTAGTTTTGGATCTGCGAGCACACATCAATTATCAGACCAGATTGCTCAAAAAAAATTCCAAGGTTTCTCAAATGGAACTTAACTCTCCTGAGCATGACAATCAAATAAAAAAGTTGGCAAAAGTCAAGGCCAAAGACATAAGTTTCAATATTTGTTCACAATTAAAATATAAGAATACCAAATGTTTTAAAAATTTATTGTCATTGTTGATGTCGTTGTTTGTTTACAGGTGATAAAGAAAAAATTGAAGAGAACAAAAGAAGAAAAGTTGTTTTTCATATCACGAAGGATTACAAAGGAAGAGGGAAAACAAGTTGATGGAATTGAGAGGAATGAAATTGTTGAAGGGAAAAAAAAAATACCTAGTTGATCATAAGGGTAATGAGCTTGATGAAGAAGGACATGTTGATTATGATGCGCGAGATAATACGGGAGAAGAGAAGCACAAAATGGAGCCATTAGATGCTCTTGTTGATGTGATTCTCACTGACTCAACAAAGAAACAATCATCTAAACAGGTTGTTTGTAACGAAAATGAAAAAGAGAAAATCATGAAAGAAAGAGATGAAGCTATGAGACCTGTTTCTGAGATGAGGCAGAAAGATCAATCAAGGATGGAAAAAATTGAGAAGCTATCAAAGGATAATGAAATTCTTAGAACAATCATACGAAATATGGTCAACACAAAGAGAGAACAGGTAAGTAGTACAACAATTTAAAAAAAAATTATTTTTTTATGGTATCAGTAAATGTTGCAATTATTTGGTGTCTTTACTATATTAAGAATCTTTTACTATTTGTGGTCACTCTTTTTGTGCTATTCTTTGTTTGAAAATTGTAGGTTGAATATTTCCTTTATTGTCACTCTTTGATTGCACTGTTTTTTAATATTTGTTGTCACAACATTCTGTATTGCAACAAGACAACCAGTCATTATATTATTTCATGGCAACTCAAATCACAGAATTCATGTTGACATTGATTGATCGGGACATACAAAAATTAGATCTTGAGGGTTCGATTGAACAAAAGAGGAACGAAAAGGACACATCAGAGGCTGAGAATATACAATTGAAACAAACAATGGCATGACTTGAATCCGAAAAAGAAGAGATGGTGGAATAGATTAATGAGTTGTCTGTTCATGTCATAACCCAACAATATCAAACTGCTCATGTACATAAAGTATTGCCACACAGCACTGAAAATAAAGGAAAGGAAAAATTTGTTGTAAAAAAGAGAGGAGAAGTTGAGGAAACCAAAAGAGACCCAATGCAATTGAAGAAATTTCAAACGTCAATGGTTCGAAAGTTGAAAGCAAAAGAGAGGAAAAGGAAAAGGGATGCAGACTATGAGTACAACTTAAAAAAAAAGGTAAGGAACACGTGGAAACATTCAGTGACATTATCATCATTGGTGATTCATTAGAAAAAACAAGAGAAAGGAAAGAGAAACAAAAAGTATGAAAGGGATATGAAAAGGTTGTGAAAAATTTGCCAATCAACGGATCCATCCATATGCAAAAAATTAAGACAGATTGAGCAAATAGAAAGAACTATGTAAGTGTACTGAATCATTTTATATGTGTATTTCTTTTGGGGGTTTTTCTCAGTATGTTGTTACTCTTTCCTTATTTTTTAATTATCATCGCTTTATAACTATGCAGGTCAACAATATGGCCTGGAATGTCCGTTGGAAGCTATATAAACGTTGCAGATGCTTTGAAAGTTATGGGAGGAGATGCGCTTTACAACAATGTACGTACTATAGTTGTTAAATTTTTTCATTCAGTTTATGAAAATGGTTCTAATTGCAGCCATGTGTTTTTTATAGATCATAGACTGTTGGGGTGATATTTTGCATGAATTTGAGGAAGCCCGCGAACAATCAACATTTAAGCGACGTTCTTTTTTCTTCAACAGTCTTTGTTGGGTAAGTTGGATTGAACTGAATGATTATATAAATATTACAAATATTTTGAAATATGCATCTATCACATATTTAATCGTCCACATCATGAAAATTGTAGACCTTGGTGACTTCCCCACGACTAGATTATGCATGTGAAGTTGAAATTGATAATAAACTCCTACTTGGGAGAGATTACCAATACCTTGTATTTCCCATGAATTCAATTGGTGAAAGCGAGGATGGATAGTCAAACCATTGGACATTTCTAGTATTGGATACTGATGCTGGCATTTGGACACACTAAAATTCATTAAAACCAAGAAGCGGGATAAGGGATGTTTGGCTCAAAGATGCAACCATACTGGTAATCAAAACAACCATATACAACATGTTATAAAATTTTATGAGTTGCAATAATTACTACATTTCAATTGATTATTGCTTACATTGAAATGCAGAAGGATTATGTTGAGTAGAAGATATCCGACACGCAAATGTCAAACGGAATGTTAGTCGAGACTTAGGATAGAGTTCTGCCAATTCATTCGTTCGACAAATGTTCACAACAAAAAGCTGATTCGTACGTATTTCACATAATGTTTTATGAATGAATAAAAAATACACACACTGATACTAAAAAAATACACGTAATGCAGGGTTGATTGTGGCCTATATGTTTGCTATATGATGAAGAAATTAGCACTTGGCGAAGAAATACAACTGAAATTAACAATAGCACAGGTGAAACAATTCCGATCAGAAATGATTGAACTATTCTTGAACCATCCCAAATCTTGGACAGAAGAAGATTTCAATGAACGGAAGAAACTGTAGACAAAATATGGAGTCAAAGATTAACTGGATACAATGGAATGTTGGGAGTTTATTGCATATGTCTATAATTTGACTAGTCAATTTTTTGAAATGTAATTTAAGGTTAATATGTTAAGATTTCCATTTTTGTGTTTGAATACCACTTTTATTAATGTTATATTATTCCAGCTTATGTTTCATTAATTTAATTTACCTATTTCTTATATCTCTTTGGTGCCACTATTTGCATGACAACTTTTTGAGTTCCTCTTTAGGTGCAACCCTTTGAGTGAAAAAATATATATTGTCATCATTTATGATTAATCTATTGTTGTCACTCTTTAGTAACACTATTTGGGCACTATCAAGGGAGCATTACATGATGTCATTGATTGGCCTACCATTGTCACTATATCCTGTCTCTCTTTAGTGACATTGTTTGCATGAGAACTTTTCGAGTCCCTCTTTAGGTGTAACTCTTTGAGTGGACAAATATATATTGTCATCATTTATGGTGAATATATTGTTGTCACTCTTTAGTGACACTACTTGGGCACTATCAAGGGGGCATTACATGATTTCATTGCTTGGCCTCCCATTGTCATTATATCCTCTCTTTCTTTGGTGACACTGTTTGAATGTCAACTTTTCGAGTCCCTCTTTAGGTCAAATTCTTTGAGTGAAAAAATATATATTGTCATCATTTATGGTCAAACTATTGTTGTCACTTTTTTGTGACACTACTTGGGCACCATGAAGGGGGCATTACATGATGCAATTGGTTGGACCTCCATTGTCATTATCTCATGTCTCTCTTTAGTGACACTATTTGCATGACAATTTTTCAAGTCTCTCTGTAGGTGCAACTCTTTGAGTGGGCAACTATACATTTTCATCATTTTGGTTAACCCTATTATTGTCACTCTTTAATGACACTAATCGGGCATCATCAAGGAGGCATTATGTATGATGTCATTGGTTGGACCCTCCATGTCATTATATCCTGTCTCTCTTTGGTGACACTATTTGCATGATAACTTTTCGAGTCCATTTGTAGGTGTAACTCTTTGAGTAGGCAACTATATATTGTCATCATTTATGTTCAACCCAATTGTTGTCACTCTTTAGTGACACTACTCGGGCACCATCAATGGGGCATTATATATGATGTCATTGGTTGAACCCCCATTGTCATTATCTCATGTCTCTCTTTGGTGACATTGTTTGCATGACAACTTTTCGAGTCCCTCTGTAGGTGCAACTCTTTGAGTGGGCAAGTATATATTCTCATCATTTATTGTCAACCTATTGTTGTCACTCTTTAGTGACACTACTTGAGCACTATCAAGTGGCTATTACATGATGTCATTGATTGGACTCTCATTGTCATTATCTCGTGTCTCTCTTTAGTGACATTGTTTACACGACAATTTTTCGAGTCCCTCTGTAGGTGCAACTCTTTGAGTGGGTAAATATATATTGTCATCATTTATGGTCAACCTATTGTTGTCACTCTTTAGTGACACTACTCGGGCACAATCAAGGGGGCATTACATGATGTCATTGGTTGGACCCCCATTGTCATTATCTCGTGTCCCTCTTTGGTGACACTGTTTGCATGACAATTTTTTGAGTCCCTCTTTTGGTGCAACTGTTTGAGTGGTCAATATATATTGTCATCATTTATGTCAATCTATTGTTGTCACTCTTTAGTGACACTACTTGGGCATTATTAAGGGGGCATTACATGATGCCATTGATTGAACCCCTATTGTCAATATCTCGTGTCTCTCTTTGGTGATACTGTTTGCATGACAATTTTTCGACTCCCTCGTTAGGTGCAAGTCTTTGAGTGAGTAATATATATTGTCATCATTTAGGTTCAATCTATTGTTGTCACTTTTTACTGACACTACTCGGGCACTATTAAGGGGGCATTATATGACGTCACTGGTTGGTGTATATTTATCTTTATCTCCTGTATATTTATCTTTGTGTCCACTATTTGATAACAATATATACTTTAATATGTGGTATCACTTATTTTGTATGAGTTGTATTGGACTACTTTTAGTTGTATAACTAACTATTAGCTGACACTCTTTCTTGTCATAAATTTTATTGTTTTTGAACATAAATTCTTATGGAATTAAAAAAAGAAAAAAAAAACTCTGATCAACAAAACTAAATGAACACTGGAAAAACATTAATTTAAAACAGTAATCCAATCACAAAGCCACATTACATGTTTTTTTGTTGTGGCTTCCTAACCGCCCACAACGGCCACATCGAATTCGCCTAATAAGTTTACCACGTGACCTTAATCTACACTTCTTTGGTCTGCCAGGTTGCTTCTTAGATAATGACGGCAATATCTCTGCTTCCTCCATCGATAAATCTGGACGACAAATAGTAGGGATAGGAAATATAGCTTGAGAATATGTTTTCTTGTATGTGCTTACATGATAATAATAATCCACAAACTTGTTCATATTCCTCCCACTTTTACGTATCGCAACTACAACATGAGAACAAGGAAAATCATTAATTTGCCACTGAAAACATGTGCACGTTCCATTCTAATGTCAACAGAAACCGAAGGATATGAGTTGACTTCGTAGACTTCGTTGCTTGAAACCCTCACAGACCAAGATCCCCCTTAAACAAATGCAATATGTAATTTAGATTCCATAGCAGGACATAAATTTCCATTCCACGTGTGAGATGTAGCCAACCTGCACCCCATCTGATTTATTAGTTGTCCCCGTATAATGTCCACCATGCTTGTGATCGGTAAATTTCGTGCCTTAATTATCTAAGAATTAAATGACTCCACTGCATTAGAGGTCATCTCACTATAACGTTTACCTTTAAAATGAGCATTTGCCCAGTTTTCATAAGGAAGATTTTCCAAGAATCTGTCCACATTGGGTCCACCTTCACGTCTTAAAGCTTCAATCTTCTCATTAAATATTGCAATTGCTGAAGCATATGCGGCCTCACAAAACAAATTTATCAGATACTTTCTCAGGACATTTGAAAACTGAGACCCGCTAAACTTGTCCCTCAAGTTTGCCTTCAAATGCTGCAAACAAAAAGCATGGTGGCACCTCGGAAAAACCTTGGGTATAGCTTCTAACAACCCAGCATTCGGTCAGACACAAATGTAAGCACTCGTTCAGGATCCAAAACCACCGACAATTGTTTTAAGAATCAATGCCAATTAGTCTCATTCTTTGAATCGACCACCGCATAGGCTAAAGGGAATAAACCTGCCAAGTAGAGTAATAACATACAGATTCAAAAAAACTTTCCCAAAAAAAACATAAACAGTAACAGTATACAGATTCAATTACCAAAAAAAAAAAAACAAGAAATACAATAAACAGTAACTGTTTAATAATACAAAAACATCATATACAAACAAAATTTACCTTGATTTCATCTTGTCCAATGGCTGAAAGAATATTTCTTTGTACTTTCCTTTAAGGAAGGTTCCATCAACAAACAAATTAGGCCGACAGTAGTTGAACCCATCAATGCATGCCTTGAATGATACAAATAATCTATAGAATCGGTTAGATATTTGATCACAATCAAGCACTATATGGCTACCGGCATTTTATTATTCACCGCATTTACATATCAACGTAATTGATCATAAGACAAAGAATAATCCCCAAAAAGCATTGTTTTTGCTTTTTACACACCTAACAATGCTTGGTCATATGATATTGTAAGGTCATACAATAAACGAAAATCGCTAACCACCTCAGTTGGACGAGTGTTCGTCTTTTCATGGACATTGTCAACAATTAGATTTGCAATCAAATTGGAAGACATCCTCTTGTTTTGGGTTGTGCGTAGAGCTAACCACAAGTGTGTTGGTTTTGTAGTTTCCTTATGTAAAAGAAACCATTCACCCTCTGAAGAGTAGCAATTAAATGCCACTCGCATCTTGTAACGTACTTCAACGCACATTCCGCAACTACTCTTGTCTTACAATTCTTCGCATAATTGAAATTAAACCCAACCTCAACTGCATATTTGCATAGAGCAGTTCGAATATGGGTAACACCATCTTCAAACTTCTGACTTCACACTTGATTTCATTTTTCCACCTAGATGTTAAAAGAACTTTCTCCGTATGTGAACAAAAACGAGGAAGTAAATCAACCTCAAATTCGACTCCGTCTTCAACAATATTAACATCTTCAAACAACTCAGTATCAACCACAGCAATTGAAGTATCATTAGACACATACACCATCAATTCAATATGATTGACATTAATTAAACGTACTAACTCAAACATATCTTCAAGTCATCATCATTTCGTAATGAACAATTCGGATGACCTGGAATTGAATATGATATACGCACAACCAAATTTCTCAACTCATCCCATACCTCGCAAACTCTATGCAAAATGAAATCAAATCTTTATAGAACTGAACATTTCATAACTAACGTCTCAAGACATAGCATGATCATTTCCTCCATGACCTTAAATATGTGATAAACAGAAAATCAGTAACAGGTTCTCAAAACGAAAGAATGACAACAAATATAAATCATATACGATAATGCATGTTCCAGATTTCATCAATGACCAAAAAAAAAATTAAAAAACAAAATATTGACACCAAACAGTAAATTACATTCGATTCCAAAAAATCAAAACTCTTCATGAAAAAAGTGAGGTAGAAGCTTTAAAAAACTATTTACAATCTTCAAATCATTTTAGCATGAGAGTTTCATTTATCTTTTCGGAATGGAAAAAGATATTAAACATTGAAAATATTAAATGACCAACAAAAGTTAATGTTCCATGTTTTTGAAAAATTCCAACAGAATAAAATAAAAAATGCTCCACAATTTCCGAAATTTCATGAAGATACTGAATGAAAGAGTGACACCAAACAGTAAATCATATTCGATTCCAAAAAATCAAAACTCTTCATGAAAAAAGTGATATAGAAGCTTTAAAAAATTAGTTCCAATCTTCAAATCATTTTCGCATGAGAGTTTCATTTATCTTTTCGGAATGGAAAAAGATATTAAACATTGAAAATATTAAATGACCAACAAAAATTAATGTTCCATGTTTTGAAAAATTCCAACAGAATAAAATAAAAAATGCTCCAAAATTTCGGAAATTTCATGCAGATGCTGAATGAAAGAGTTGCACTAAACAGTAAATCATATTCCATTCCATAAAAATCAAAACTCTTCATGAAAAAAGTGAGGTAGAAGCTTAAAAAAACTAGTTCCAATAATCAAATCATTTTAGCATGAGAGTTTCATTTATCTTTTCGGAATGGAAAAATAGATTAAACATAGAAAATATTAAATGACCAACAAAAATTAATGTTTATTTTATTCTGAAAAATTCCAACATTATAAAATAAAAAAATATAAAATTTAATGCTCCACAATTTCAAAAATTTCATGAAGATGTTGAATGCCAGAATTTTGAATACTTATCGTGTCTCGTTTGGTAAAGAATATTCTTGAACATGTGAGAGAAATGCTTGAACCGGTGAAGAAGAAATACAATGAGATAAATGCTTGAACTAGTGAAGAAGGAATACAAAAGCAGCTTCTTGAACCAAGAAGAAGATACAAGAGAAGAATATGACTTTGAAATTTTAAAATTTAAATGATACACAAATATCAAAAGGAATCTTGAAAGTCTCAATTCCAATATTTAGATATTGGAAATATAAAAGTTGTATATTATGTATGACCTATTTCCGGTAGGGGAAAATATGGAATACATTTCAAAAAAAATTTGAAAATATTTTAAAAAGTGTACTTATTGACACATAAGTCATGAAATAGAAGACTTAAAGGATGATAAGTTTGGAGGTAGAACTTAAAGCCAAATAAATTCTGAAAAATATACCCTCATCCCGTTATCTCCTGTTTTTATTCATTTGCATTGCTGCAATTTATTATTGCTTTTGTATTGATCATTATTTTGGTATATCTCATACTATACCTTCTCTTCCCCCATAAAACGCACACAATAATGTGCACCCATCTATGCAACATACAGGCGCACACAAAATAATCCACTTATGTTGATTACTGTTAGAGTAATCACTCTTATTGATGAGGAATGTAAATACTCCTTTCCTTTCCCACTTTCCCCTTTTTCACTGTCATGGTGCTTGGGATTCATGTCAGATCACTAGAATGTTTTCCCAGGCTAGACTCTTTGATATATATGATGAAATCATGAAAGTCCTGAAATATATACTTTTTTTTTTGAAAAACAAGCAGAACAAATAGTTAAAGGAAGAGTATCAAGGACATTCACAACATCATTGTTATTCCCCTCTCATGTTGACATTGCTGCAGCTTTTCTGATAAGTTTCGAGGAAACAATATGTGATATTAAGCCATCAACATGATTAATTAACTGTGAAAAGCGAAGACAGTCAAGAAAAATATTTCATTCTCTAAAATTATGTAGCAAGTTACGTATTGAATGATTGCATGACTTGCACTATCACTTTCGCAGGCATGTGCAAATTGAGGAACCTCCAAGAGTTGGATCTGAGCAGAAACAGTTTCGAAGGGAATCTTTCTTCATGTCTCAGCAATTTGGTATCCCTTCGGCTCCTTGAACTTTCTGAGAATAACTTTGCAGGAACCATTCCCTCTACTCTCTTTCCTAGTCTCAAGTCAATTGAGTATGTTTCCCTTTCTTACAACCATTTTGAAGGTGCATTCTCATTCAGCTTACTTGCAAACGACTCCAAACTTGAGGTCTTTGAGCTTGATAGCCATAACAACAATTTGAAGGTAAAGACAGAAAATCCACCTTGGAGACCTCTATTTCAGTTGAAAATCTTGCGCTTATCCAATTGCCAAGTCAACCTGCCCAGCTTTCTTTTATATCAATATGACTTGAGAGCAGTTAATCTTAGCCACAACAGATTGGTAGGAAAGATTCCAACTTGGTTACTTGTGAATAGTACAAGACTAGAATTTCTTAGTCTTGCAAATAATCTGTTAAGCGGTCCTCTTGTG
This sequence comes from Ilex paraguariensis, assembly GCA_963454935.2. Lineage (NCBI taxonomy): Eukaryota > Viridiplantae > Streptophyta > Magnoliopsida > Aquifoliales > Aquifoliaceae > Ilex > Ilex paraguariensis. The sequence continues at coordinate 24,977 of CAUOFW020005329.1, forward strand.
TTGAATGCTGATTCAAAAAATCTTGATATGCTTTGGTTTGATGTCTTTATGAATCGTATCCAAGGTGTGGTCCCATTCTTTATTGGCTCCATCCTTCCAAATTTGCTGCTTCTGAACATGTCTAAAAATGAATTTCAAGGTAGCATTCCTCCCTCACTAGGTGATATGAGAAGTTTAGATTTGGTGGACTTGTAAAATAATAACTTCTCCGGTCAACTACCAAAGCATTTGGTCCTGGGGTGCGTCTCATTGACATTTTTGAAGCTATCGAACAATAATTTGCAAGGCCAATTACTTCCAGCAAAATCCAATCTCACGAGACTAGTTGCTTTGTTTCTGGATAACAATGGCTTCTCAGGAGAGATATCAAGTGGACTTCTGAACAACACCAACCTGGGATTGCTGGATTTAAGCAATAACTCACTTTCTGGCCATATTTCTGCCTGGATTGACACTTCCACTCTTTATCGTCCCTTATTATGTCCAGAAATTCTTTAGAAGGCTCTTTACCTATGAGCTTCTGCAACCTTCAACAACTAAGTTTCTTAGATCTTTCTAGTAACAGCTTTATTGGTGCCATGCCTTCGTGTGTAAACCTATCATCATTGAGGTATTTACATTTACAAGGAAATGAATTCAGTGGACCCATACCGAATGCTCTCTCTAAAGCTTCATCCCTTGTGACACTGGATTTGAGGGATAACAAATTATCAGGAAGAATTCCTAGGTGGATCAGCTTACTGTCAAATTTGAGGGTTCTTCTTTTGAGAGGAAATATACTTGAAGGTCCCATTCCTTTTCAGCTTTGTCAACTCACTAATATGAACCTGATCGATCTTTCTTGTAACAATCTTTCAGGGTCAATGCCTTCTTGTTTGCAAAGGATACCATACTGGAAAAGAGCTTTCGATGATACGTTTGCCACCCGTGAATATGGGTGGACATCATATCGATCCTTCAGAACGTATTCATACATAAGCCAACTTGATGTGAGCCCATACAACATGGCGGACTTTATTGTATCAGATGAGGTGGAAGAAGTGGAGTTTATAACAAAGAGTAGGTCCGAATCATACAGCGGAAACATTTTGTACTTCTTCTCCGGAATTGATCTATCAGGGAATAAATTCACAGGTCCAATTCCACCTGATCGAAATGGGGGACTTAAGTGGTATTCTTACTCTAAACCTGTCATACAACGATTTAACTGGGTTAATCCCATAAACATTTTCCAACCTGAAGGAAATAGAAAGTCTGGACCTATCCTATAATAGGTTGGGTGGTGAAATTCCCTCAGAGTTGATAGATTTGAACTTTTTAGCAGTCTTCACTGCGGCTTACAATAACTTATCAGGCAGGACACCAGATAGGAAGAAACAGTTTGCAACATTTGAAGAAAACAGCTACGAGGGCAACCCTCTTCTTTGTGGACTGCCACTACAGAGAAGTTGCACCATCAGCAGTGCACTTCCATCAGCTCGAACAACTTCGCGATCAGGGCAGGGTGACTTATTCGAAGCTGATTTTTTTTGGTGTTTCAGGGGATCATACACCGTGGCATTCGTAGGCGTTTTATCTTTTCTATATTTGAGTTCATACCATCGAAGACTGCCGTTTGAATTCGTTGAAGCACGACTACTATCCTACCACTGATTGGTTGCTTATTTTCCGCCGTAATGTATGTAGAAACTTAGTTTAATAAAACTAAAGATGATAGAAAATTGATGTGAAAGAAAAAGATGATGCATTAGAGTTATTGGGCATCTGAACTTGGCCAGTTTTATCATGCATTTTCTTAATTTGTTGTAAAATTTTGATTTTTTTTATCATGTTAGAATCTGGAAGGAAAACATGGTGGAAAGATTTATCTAGCTGATGAACTTTGGTTGAGATTATTTTTTTGACTCATCCGTATGATTTATGGCGTTTTAGATATTCTACAACTTACAGAAACATATTTTCTAAGCTAATTTTGTTATTAGAATCACATATACAATATTTTGTTCAATCTTTATCCACTGTATACATTTGCTTGATTTCTGCTTTATATTTGTATAGGTGGGGGGTTTTAAAGTATCATTGCAAATTACTCATATCATTTATAACCAAATTTGCAATTTCTCTCAGATATTCATTTAGCGCTTTGAATTCCTACAAAGAGCTTGCATTCTTGATCAAGTCTCATACCCTCTCATTCAAAGAATGTGCCAACCCTGCTTGATTATCGGTTAGTGTTCCATGGTAATAAAAGACTCTATTCGATCTTTCATGTCCGCTAAGCATGTCTTTCCGCATAATTCAGTGTGTATATGGTTTCAGTAAGTATGGGGAGCTACTGATACCTGTTTCATGTAAACTATGTGTCTTACTCGATTCGTAGTTGACGACTTGGTGAAATCTCGAACTATTGGGATGAGTTGTCTGAGACATCATTCCATGACGCCGTAACACCAATTTGTGTTGTTATATAGTGTGAATCTCTCACTGTGCCCAACTTTTTCTTATCTCTAAGATCCACAGCCTCCCATATCAAGTAAAATTTTCGTCAATCCCTCGCTCTATATCTACACCATATCTCTCACCCAGATCTCCAATCATTCTCTTCTGAAAATTTTTCAA
>CAUOFW020005330.1:0-27593 GCA_963454935.2 Ilex paraguariensis
GGAGAACACATTTTTTGTAATAAAGTTTTTGAAAACCTCATGAAAAAATATTTGATTTCTCACAAAATATCTGCCCCTTATCATGCCCAGACAAGTGGACAAGCTAAATTGGCCAATAGGAAAATAAAATATATTTTAGAAAAAACAGTAAATCCGGACCGTAAGGATTGATCTTTAAGACTGACTGATGCACTTTGGGCTTACTGTACTGTATATAAATTATTTTTGGAATGTCTCCTTATCGGTTAGTTTACGGTAAACCATGTCACTTGCCTATGGAAATGGAACATTGAGCATACTGGGCAATCAAAAATGATGAACTTTGATATTGACTAATTCAGTGCATCCCGCAAACTTCAAATTAATGAATTAAAAGAACTGATAAATGAAGCATATGAGAATGCAAAGATTGCTAAGTCTAGAATGACAAATTTTCATGATAAGAATATTGTGTGGAAGTCTTTTGAGCTGTCTCAAAAGTCCTATTGTATAATTCAAGACTCCGTCTATTTTCTGGTAAGTTAAGGTCAAGATGGATAGGCCCCTACATTGTTAAGAAAGTTTTTGATCACGGGGCAATTGAAATTGAGAATCCATTATCTGAAAATATTTTCAAAGTGAATGGTCAAAGGCTGAAGCTATATCATGATGAATTTATTCAAGATCTGAGTTTTGTTTAGCTAATGGACCCAATGTATGTGCTTTAAAAAGTTTTTATAGATTAGATTTTCTGCACTACGGATTTGTCTCACCTCTAGATCTTATTAGCAATTGTCCATAATTTTATTTCATTATGCTTTACATTTAGGGCAATGTGAAATTTAGGTTGGGGGAGGGAACAATCCATATTCAATTTTGTGACTGTCAAATGTCAAAAAATCAAATAGCGAGTCAATTTTCAAAAATTTCACAATTTTCAATTTTCCAAAGATGGATATGCAATTGTTTTGGTTTAGTCTGAGCATGCTATGCATTTTTGCAAAAGATATACATTCTTTGATCATAGCAAAAGAAAGGGTCATTTGAAAGTTAGAAATTGTTGACAGTCAAGCAAAACCCTTGTGCTGCAAACAAAGTTCATTTGCCCAATGCCGACGAGCAAATAGCCTCGGTGGTTGTGTATGCATTTAAGAGAATACAATTAGTGTGCAGAATCAATTTCATGACAAGCATTAGATTGTCTTGACTAGATTAAGCATAGACAGAGTAACGATTACTTTGAGACGCCATCTTATTGCAGTCTTACGTTTTCAAGATACCTGAGACATGAGATTAATCGGGTCACTAATATTGTTGATTTAGAAGATTCGGATTAAATTGATCAACTAATGCATGAATTTAGATTTGTGTAAATATTATTGTTATAATAATAAAGTAGAATGTTAGTAGTTTAATGTGTAATTGTGGAATTAAATTGATAATTGAAACTACAGGAAAATAACTGAAGCAGGAAAGTAGTAGAAGGCTAGCAGTCAGGAGCCTAAAGCAAGCAAGCAGGAAACCAGAAGGATTCCACCGTCCGGACGGTGGTGGTGGTGTCTGGATGGTACTGCCTATATAAAAACCAGAGGAGCATGATGAATGCATAATATTGCATACTTAACGGCCTCATTACCTGCATTTTAACTCAACCTTTGCATCTAGGTACTTAGAGTTAGCCAAAATTATGAATAATGTTGAATTTTCGATGTTGTAGGTAATTATAGTGTAAATCATGTATCTTAGAACCTTGCAACCATGTGTGGATGAGTGGTGAATAGATGGACACATTACATGAGGATTTGGAGGCTTAAAAGTGGAAGAAATCAAGGAGGTAATGGTGTTTGGTAACATTGGCATCGGCACCCACACCATTTTGTAGTAGTACCTCGGTTATCCTCCTTTTTGACCATGATCCACTTCGAATCTGAAAAAGTGCAAAACATGAAATTTGTAGATCTAGATGTATTCTATATTGTGTCAAACTTTCAGCTTACACAAATGGTTGAATCAAAAGTTATAATGATTCTCCAAAAATTGGTCCAGAGTAGAAGAGTACCGGTACGCCATGTCAATACGATTCAGCCACTAGGGTTCGGGGTACCGGTATGCAGTACCGGTATGCTTTGATGAATGCCCAAAAATGCCTGCAAATTATGCTCCACTTTCATGAGGTCCCTACCATTAATTCTCCCACTTGTCCCCTAACTTCCCTTACACATTTACATGCATCCTACACCCTAGATGAAGACATTGGAGGCAAGGACATTAATGGGGATGGGAGAGAAGGGGGCAGCCATGATGGGTGCAGGCTAAGCCATTCCTAGCCTGTCAAAAGCCATCCACTCACCTCCCATTGATAGGAGGCTTGCACACACATGCTAGGGACCACCATGGACGAAAATGCAAGGCTCACACTCCATATATTCAGCATTCTACAAGCATTTCAAGGGGGTGGCTACCTAAGCTTAGAAAATCCAATGAAGAAGATGATGAATAGTGTAAAATTTATATTTTTGCATTTTCTTTTCCATTTCAGTTGTAGTAAGCTTTCAATTTCTTGTAATCCTTAACTCTTGCACTTTAATCTCATTCATTTCAAGTTTACTAAAAGTTTAGTTACATGTTCTTGAATCAACCATTGTTATATTAAGTTTTTCTTCATTTCAACTTTTAAAATGGGTATTGAATATTTTTCTTCATAGTTTAAGATTTCTTGCATTAATTTAAGTTCCATGTTTCATTTCTCCATTATGTCTCTTTACATTATGTATTTCTTTCTTGCTTTCATGATTAGCTAGATTTTTAGTTAGTTAATCCAAGGGAGACCTCCTCTTGGGTTTTCCATTTCAACTCATTTTATTTCCTCCTCTCAGTGTACGATGGTTCGGTTTGACTAGGTTGAGTGTGGATGCGGTTGTGAGTCTTTGATATCCTGTAGGCCTGGTCACAGGTTATGCTTGGATCCTCACTTCTATCTCGTCCCTTACTTCCCACAAATCAATCGTTCATCTATGCACCATTGGAGGAAGATTTCGAGTTGAATTGGCATTCCCATTGGAATGAGCTCTTCGAATTAGCCAACACTTGTTTTCATTTCATTTTCTTTGAAAACACAACTCACCAAAACCAAAACCAACTACAAGATTTTACACTTTCCTTTTTCAACAAAATCACCTTCACCACACTTGAACTTTCCTTCCCTGAGGAGACGACCTTGGAATACTTTTCCAAGTAAAACAACGACACACAAAAGGCTCCTTGTGCTTGGGGAGCACTTTTGTTCACATACACATTTCATTCCACACACATATTTTGTTCATTTCATTTCATTCCATCCACCATTCTGTTGCCCCATCTCTTGCATTATTCTGAGGGAGAGTGACACTCCCTTATACACATAAGTCATAGACACATTGAGGGATGATGTTTAGAGATTAGGAATTTGCAATGAAATACATCAAGCAGCGTAAAAAATGATCAGTTTCTGATTTCCCTCGTAGTAGAATTTGAAAACAGCAGCCTCTTTGCGCCTTCTTTCCCTAGATTTGCTTCACCCAGTAGTTTTTCTTTGATTCCCTTCTAATCAAACACTTACCCATACTATTTTATAGGTTCTTACTGATCAGAATCCGTTGAAAGCAAAAATCAAGAGAGAAATAAAAAAAATGGATCCAAGAATGAGAATAAGAAGTTCTTCGAGTCGGCAAGGAGAGGATCATCTTCGCCATCAGAAGCGTCCCCGCAGCAACCTCAAGGTCAGAATGTTTACAATAATGTGATGTTTGAGAACATCAATCAACAGGTCTGGTATCACAATTAATTTTTCAATAAAATCATTATTTGTGAAACGCCTGTTGTATACACAGATTATGAGAATACCGGAGTAAGACAGAATCTTGCTGCCCAGGGCTGGTTAAATTATGTTAAGTTATTGCTCCTACATATGAATGTCTAGTCCGTGAATTTTATAGTAATATGAAAGAAACCGGGAGTAGGGAGTTTTGTGTTTATGTTAAGGGAGTGGTTTTCCAAGTTACATTAGCCACTATTGCGAATTTTTTCCATCCCATCCCTAGATATCCAAACCCGCAATATCCTTACACTGAAATGTCTAATATGAATGACATAGGGATAGAATTGATAGGAAATCTAGACTATGTATGGGGTAGGCCAAATAAATATATCAAGCAAGGAGACTTGACAGACAAGTATCAAATTTTGAACACGATAATTGTGAATAGTCTGTTGCCCCAGTCCCAAAAAAACTAGATATACACTAAGAGAGCCTACTTCCTATATGCTTTCGGGATGGGACATACTATTTATCTATCTAACTTAATCATGGACTAGATGATGTTGACTGTGAAAGTAAAGAAAAACCTTACTCCCATTTGCTATGTTAGTATCTGAGTTGTGCTGGAGTAAGAGAGTGATAACGGATCCCTCATAGCCAACAGTGGACCAGTTTGCACCATTGGACAAGACGTCTTTGAAAAAGAGCCATGGAGGGCAACCCAAAGGGTAGCCTGAGGTACGACCTGCGCCGCATGCTGAACCATTTCCAAGAGGTTCAGATTTTCACCCACCAGAGAAACCTCAGCCACAAGAGAAGTAGCCATATATTCCAGTTGATGACTGATCTGACCGATAGATATTGCTAGGGTTGGAGACCAGTATTAACCAGCTAGGGACTAGCATCACCCAACTCGATCAGTGCATAGTTGACCATGAGCAGAATCAGAGCAAGATTTTGAGGCTACTCAGAGGACATTACGATGGAGGCCCATCTACTTCATGATTAGAGACTTCAGAGATTCCACATTACTTCTACTATCCTTCCTGAACAATTTTTAAATTATGCATTTCATTTCAGTTTTATGTTTTGAATATTGTTTTGAATTTGGTTTTTAAGTTAATCTAGTTGATTTATTGTTTTTGGTTGAATTTTGTTAATTTATGATGCGTATTTCATGTGATTCACATTAAAATTATGATATTATTCTTATGTTTTGCAAGGATACCCTTAACCCAATTAAGCGGGATTTTCATATAATAGTTGTGCACTATCTTAATATTTTCATAGAAACTCATTCCTTTGAGCATGTAAAATTCCTTATTTTGAGAAACTTTCTGAAATATCACACTCCTTTATTAAGCTTACATATATAGTGGAGATGTAGAACCTATTGCAGATTTTGAGTCAATCCTCCTTGGAGAGATATTTCACATTTACTCAAGTAAGAATTTTTAATTCAACGATAACTTTTTTTGAGTAATCTCATTATTTTTGTTTTGATTGGCATTCATTGAATTACATGGTTAACAATTTCCTTAAATTTTTAATTCAAAATTATGCAGGTGTATAATTTCTGGAATATGATCTTAGCCATTTTTGCTTTAATTTTGAGCCTTAGCCATTTTTTTTACAAAATTATATCCCTAGTTAGCCGTGATTGAGCCTAAAAGTATAATTTCTTTTCCATAAAATCCATAAGTTAACCAAGCCATAGACAAATATATTTGACTAACCCTTGCTATCTAATTTTCTTGCACCCTCTTCTAAAGTTAGTATGATAAGAAAAAGCAAGAGCAAAGAAGGGAGAAAAAAAAAAGAAGAATATAGTGACTACTGTTCAAAGAAAGAAAGAAAAATTTTGTGGAAGAAAGAAAAATTGCTATCAAGAAGAAAAAGAAGAAAAGAAAGAAAAGAGCCAAGAAAGTGAAAAATGAGAAAGAAAATGAAAGAATGGAGAATACTATGTGTGTGAAAATTTTGAAAAAAGGAAAGAGGTGTGCCGCAATACTTAAGAAATGATAGCTTTTGAATACTTTTGACATTGTTTCTTAAACCCTGAACCCATGGCCACGTTATAAGCCTAATAAAGTCCTTTTTGATTCTAGAAGTCATGCACATGTATTATTTCCATCTATTCAGGAGAAAGGGAGAATGTTAATAATGTGTTTTATGCTATTTTAATATTCCTTCATGAGATTATACCAAACTCCAGTTTTATTCAAATGACCATTCTTATGATATTTCATGTGAAATTATTTTCTTTCATTCACAATATTCTTATCACTTGTAATTTTTGAGTAATAGTCACTATAACAAGAGTGTGTTCTTTGCTGAGTGATTTCCAAGAAATGATTGACATCGAGGCTAATTCTTGTACAACAAAGTGAAGGGTGGTGATATTTCTTAAGTGATTTTTGAAATAAAGGAATCATTGCACACACACACACGAGTTTTTCTAAAAATATATGGATAGTGTTACAACTACTGTGTGTTACTCTTATAGTGATCATGAAAAGAAGGTATCTTAGCAAAACAAAGGATTGGTGATTTAATTTTATCTGTGAAAAATATGAATTATTGTATCCTAACCTTGATGTTTGTAGGTAGCTTCACTGGATACCTTCACGAGACCAAACTTGTCCACAAGGGATCACCTAGGGGTGTAGCCGCTTGTTGCATATGCTAAATGCTATCGTGAAGTCTACTAAAGTGATTTTGTTCTGTTATTTATTTCTATTACTAGGGACTAGTAATGTTTAGGTTATGGAGTGTGATTAAACCTAAAAAGTGCGTTACTGAAATAGATTATTAGGTTAAATTTGTTAATGAATTAAGTTAAAATAGTCAAAGTAAGTGAAATTAAGTTTAGTGCATAAATTAGGGTTAATGCGTTAAACTTTATGTTTTTTAGGGCTTTGTGCAAAAATTACGCAAAGTCATGGAGAGCAAAGTGTGCAAGCTTAAATCAGTAGGGGAGGCAAGTGCAAATATCAGTTTTAAACATCAAGCAAAGCAAGAAGAATTATAGAGGATTGCCACCATCCGGATGGTGGGCAAACCACCTTAAACCTTCTGCCTTGTCCCATTGGTCAGTTAATGCAGCCAAGGTACCAGATTGGACAGCATTTGTCTAACCGCCTCAAGCACCTCCCTAGCCTCTATCAATAGGCCATCTTAGCTTCATGTTTAGTGTTCTCAGCCTGAGAGAGTGGAGGGAAGTTCAGGAGAGTCAGAGTCTTCGCTAGAGAGTCAGAGACAGTTAGAGAGAGAGAGAGAGAGAAACAATACAATGAAGCCCTATAGAACCTATTTCCAGCTAGCTTTCTAGCAAGCTTTTATTCTTCTGCATTTCTGTTATTCCTTTTTACTTGGAGGTTTGAACCTTTCCCACTTTTATGCCCTAATTTGTGATAAGAGTGGTAGTGTTTTAACTATTCCTCGGGAAAGGATTGTCTGTATTTCATTTTGTTTGTAATGGAACTATATTGCACCTCTTGCTTGTCCATAACAATGAGGCATGAATAGTTCACTTATATCCTTTGGTGAAGGGTGAACATATGTACGATATTGTTTAAGTTATGGAAATGCCAATGTTTTAACTATGCTTTAATGTTATATATATCTCCCATATTGTTGGATGGTTACATTTATAATATGCTCATTGTTATGAACACCAAGTGATACGTAATTCTATCTACCATACAATCTCTACTAATTATGTACTTCATGCATGATATAGTGATGTACGTGATTGAGCTTTATGTAACATTTGATAGATTTGTTATAGATGGGTTAAGTTTTGGCATAGTCAATGCTTTTGATTCAATGCATAAATCAGAATCTCATCATCAGTGAATCATCAACTTGCTGGTTGAATAACTGTGGTATTCCCCCTGAATGACTTACCTTTTGGTTTACTATGGTTGTTTAACTAATGCATGGTACAGAGATGTCGATTGAGTAATTCAAATATCAGTTAAGCAACTATAGTAAACCAGAAGGAAAGCCATTCAGAGGAATACTATAGTTATTCAACCGATAGGTTGATGATTCACCGATGATGAGATTCTGATTTATTCTTTGAATCAAAAGCATTGGCTATGCCGAGACTTAACTCGTCTATAACCAATCTATCGATCGTTACATAAAGCCTAATCACGTACATCATTGTATCATGAATGAAGTACATAATTAGTAAAGATGGTATGATATATAGCATTAAGTGTCATTCGGTGTTCATAACCATGAGCATATTATATATGTAACCATCCATCAATATGGGAGGTATATATATAACATTAAAGCATAGTTGAAACATCGACATTTCAATAACTTAAACAATATCGTACATATGTTCACCCTTCACTAAAGGGTATAAGCAGACTACACACGCCTCATTGCTATAGACGAGCAAGATGTACAAAATAGTTCCATTACAAATAAAACACAATACAAGAAAATCCTTGATTCAACCTATTTTGTGATTTGATATTTATATTATACACCCAAGTATAAGTGGTCGGATTGTAGTTTTCTCAGTTTAAGTCCAAGATCGATCCCACGAGGAGTTTTAAGAAATTAGGAAACAAAATAAAATAGTGAAGTTGTTGTGTAGAATAGGATGGCATGAAATAGCTTGTGATGTGAGCTTAGATTGATAACTAGTCTAATTAAACTTTTGTTTGGAGATAAATTGTTAAAAGACAATAATACAAAAAGTACTCTTCAGTTGACGGATCCCATATGCTTTATATTAGTTAAATACTGGAAATGCTATCTTACAACAATTAACTTCCAAGTCACTAGAAAGTCAACCAGTAGGTCTGATGTGTATAAACCATCATACAACAACTACTTAGGTTAGCTGGTGGTATCCGTGACAATTGATTAACCCAAGAAAACCAGAAGGACAAGTCATTCATGAAGAATACTTGAATTACTCAATTGATCTCATGATAATAAGTACATACATAATAAACAATAACACAACAACTTCTTAGGTTAGCTGGTGGTATTAATAAATCATAACACAGCAACTTCTTAGGCTAGCTAGTTATATATGTACCAATTGACTAATCCGAGTAAACCAGAAGGACAAGTCATTCATAAGGAATACTTGAATTACTCAATTGGTCATATTACAATAAGTGCATACATAATAAACTAAAACACAACAACTTCTTATGTTAGCTGGTGGTATTAATAAATCATAACACAACAACTTCTTAGACTAGCTGGTTATATATGTGTCAATTGACTAATCCGAGTAAACTAAAAGGACAAGTCATTCATGAGGAATACTTGAATTACTCAATTGATCATATTATAATCTGTATTAGTTAAACATCCTCAATGCTCTGGTGGAGGTCAAGCCATACCGATGGAACATCGTAGATATTCAATGGGCAATATTATTATGTATACCAGTTAAATGATGTTAGTAATCTAGAAGGACAAGTCACTCATGAGGATCACTTAGGTCATTAATCTGATAATTATGTATAGTAGTTAAACAACCCTAATAACCCAAAAGGACAAGCCATTCATGAGGATCATTTAGGATTTTTACCATGCAACAATAAAGCATCCTTAGTGCTCTAGTGGAGGTCAAACCATACCAATGGAACACTGTAGATATTCAACTGGCAGGTTGATGATTCACTTGTGACATAATTCCAAGCGTAGCACCAAAATTACATATATCATTGTATCATGCATGAAGTATACAATATATATAGATATATATATATAGAACTTAATAAAACATCAGCATTTCCAGAAGTTAACCAATATTATACATATGTTTACCTCATTACTACAGACAAGAAAGGATTGTGGGTAGTTTTCATTACAACTGTAATTAAAATATAGACTCAGACACTTCTTTCACAATGAACAACTGAAATACAATCACCTTTCTTATCAGTTAAGACAAAAAGGTGGTGGCAGTTCAACTATCCGAATAGAAAAATAACACAGAAATGTAAAAATATAGAGTTTCGATTTGTGAGTATGACAGAACGGATTGTATACGACTTTCTTTTTTTCTCTTTCTTTTCTCTCTTTTGGATTTCTTTCTGGAGCTCCACTCTGCCCGACCAATTTAAGAACAAAGCCATGCATGGCCTATATATAGAAAGGGAGGAAGAATGAGGTGTCAAATGAATCAGCCGCCTTAAGCCACCGTTCGGACAGTCCCCACCACCGTCCAGACGATGGTGCTTTGCTGGATGGTTATCTCCTTGATTTGCTGGCTTCTCTTGGTTGATTTACACTTTGGTCCCTTGCTCTTTTAAGCTTTGACACATTATTCCTAGTATTTTTTAGTAATTCCACATCAAACCCTGAAATTTCAGACATACACACGTAAAACCCTAATTTACGCACAAAACTCTAATTTATAATTTTTTAACTGATTTATCTTATAAAATTACTTATTTAACTACTCTAATTCATAGACTAATTATGGTTAATCACACTGTCCAACTTAAACTTTACTAGTCCCTAGTAAATTATATAAACTATTAACAAAACAAAATACATGTAGAGGTAAAATCATTTTTGTAGATTTTTTTTCATGATTGTATTTAGCGTATGCAACAAGTCTTTAAACCCTAGTGGATGAGTTTTGTCTCGTGAAAGTTTTTAGTGAAGCTACCTACAAACTTCAGTAGTTAGGAGTTCATAATTCATATTTTTCACAAATAAAATTAAATCAATATTCCTTCTGCATTGTAGAATATGTCCCTTTTCTAATCACTATAAGAGTAGCACACGTTAGTTGTAACATTATCTATATATTTTTATAAAAACTTGTGTGTGTGTACAGTGATTTCATTATTTTCAAAAATAACTTAAGAAATATTACCATCTTTCATGGTAGTCTTGATGTCAATCCTTTCCTAGAATACACTCAGCAAAAATGACAAACAAGTTATAGTGACTGTTCTCAAAACTACATGTGATTGGAATATAGTTGTGACGCCCCAAAATCCGGGGGTCCGTTGATTACCCATCAACCCGCGGAATACCCGTAAATACCGAGTGACTCGATATCACACCGTTATGTCCCATTTACCGAGGTCCATAACTTAACAAAATTTGGGCAGAGTTTCCTTTGTACAGGGAACTCTACCCAATACCCAACCTGTGCAACATAACTCACATGACCCATCTGAGGCCCAATATAAACAATGACCGCACCGGGTCCATTTATAAGTAAACATTGACCACACCGGGTCCAATTATCCATATTTATAGCAAAACATGCAAGGTTACTTTAACGTTAGTGCATATATGTAATAGTTATCATTTAAATCCACCAAGGTCTAATAAGCCTCAATATACCTCAATTAGTGTCCATTTGTATCCTTGGAACTAGAGAAATCCAAGTCCATTGGTGTTCTTTAAATCAAAGAAATCCAAGCCTGGAAGCTTAGTGCATAGTTTGAAAATTTTCGGTTTTAGAGTCACCGTTCGAACAGCACTATTCACATTCGAACGTCCCTTGGTTTTGAAAAATAGGTAGCTCCCAGTACATTTGGTTCTCTGCTGGTTTTGCTGTTCAAAACTCGCACCATTCGAACGTCACTTTACGTTCGAACAGAAAATGCAGTTTCTGTTCTGCTGCAACTTCCAGTGCGGTTTTGACCTGTTTAGAAGTGGAATTGAGAAAATTTCATAATAACACTTTTGTACCCCTAGGTGTCTACTACCTACTGTAAAAATTTCAGATCATTTGGACGTCACAATAAAACGTTATGGCTCAAACACTAAGCAGTGTCTGAAATTTCTGTGTAAACTGTGTATGATTTCAACCCCAAATCAATCCATTCCAAAACCAATCCAAACCAATCCAAGGTTATCCAAAACTTATACAACATCTATTTGATACCACATATAGTCAATACAGGTTCTAATACAACTATTTCCATACTTTTACATGCCAAAATGGAAATTAACCAAAAGTTTTACAAAAACTAAATTCAAAAGCCACAACCCAGCTTTTCTTCAACCAAGAGCCCCCGAATGAGAGCCATCCACCGGAACGTGTCCCGTACCTGAAATTGTTTCCCGTATAGGGTGAGCACAATGCCCAATAGAGATAAACCTATAGAGGTTACTCTTCCCCTAGATGCACATGCTCATGTAATCATCACACAAACACACCACCAAGCATTTCTCACACTTATGCATCCTATGATGGAATGCAACAATGCTATGCCATGGAATGAAGTGACACTCACCCATGCAACTTTATTCCGAGCTCTCTCTGGCTCCCCAACACATGCAAGTGGCAATTTAGTCGAAACCACCATTTATGTTACACACAATGGCGTTAATCACTCTAGGGTCTTGTATAGGGGTGGATGTTCATGGACTTACACCAAGGGCCTCCAACCCACACGAAATTTACGGACTTCAACCGAGGGTTCCGAATACACCCACACACTTTATGGGCCGAGCCAAGGGAGTGCGTAGCCCAATCACCGGGTCTTGCACCCGAGAGGTCGTCATGCCTCTTCTTGCTACCCCAACCCAATTCATCATGCAACCAAGCGGCTTAGCTAAGTCCTCGACCCAACTCTCCCAAGCCTTCCGTCAATCACCAAGTGTGGTATTGACGTCAAACATGCACTCACTCATGTAATGAGACACTTCCGTGCAAATGCAATGTGATGTTCCATTGCACACAAAATAATGCTCAATATGCTTATGACAAACATATAAACATTTTCATACATCAATGCAATTGTATCATAAGTATATAACTACCATATCTCATTATGCTCAATATATCATTTCATGCATATGTCAATAACACTCTTCATCCAAAAACCATATCCTAAGCATATGATTTCACAATCACCCAAGCATGTTATAACATAGCATCATGCAAGTAAACACACTCAATTTCACTAGGGCATTTTATCAAACATCTTATAGTCATTCAAGTCATGTATTCACATAACACATTCCAAGGCATAGTTTATAAAACACATAGCATGCCTTAAGTTTTCACCAAGTTACAAAATAATCACATGGAACCTCCATATACCAAATTCAAGCTAGAAGCTAGCCTAAGCTATTCCTATGCTAATTTTTTTTTTTCACTTTCATACCCATAGACATATATGTATAACAATACATATGCATATACATAATTTTCACCCTTATTCTAGCAACACCTAAGGTAAGAATAATCCAAAGTAGGAATAACCCCTACCTCTTAGGAGTGTAGAAAACCCCTAAAACACCAAAACCAACCCAAAAGTTTTGATCTCCAAAAATTCTTCCTTTGATTATTCGGTGAAATCACTTCCTTTTGGTACGTAGACGTAGCCCTTGACGAGGAGAACGATCTTTGTTCTTGGTCCAAGCGGATTTGAGCACTAGAATTATGTAGATCATAGAGAGAAGTTGAAGCTTTCCCTCTCCTTTCCCTCTCTTTTCTATCGGCTGAAGAGGATGTTGAACAATGGGGGAAAAATCTGATTTTTCCCCCTATTTATACTTTAGAACACTTGGCCCACAATTGGCCACATGTCCATTTTTAATTCCGGGTCCGTTTTTGTCCCGAACAATTAAATCTCGCCCCGGTTTAAATCTAAAATATTTTTATTTCAATTTATCTTATTTTATTGCCCAAAATTTAAAATTTTAAAAAAAATTCGTGTACAGGGTCACCCGAAGCCCGATCGCTCCGTAAAACGTGAAAAATTTGACTATCTCAGAATTCGACGAAAATTGACGTGGTAACTCGATTTCGCGAGACGAATCCAACGGTGAGGTCCGTTTTGTCATCCGAGTTACAAAAAATTTCAGATTTACAAACCGAATCATGGTGACAATTTACCATTTTACCCTTTATTCATAAAAGTTTAAATCTACCCGGATTTTACAATAGTTAACAAAGCAAATAGTCTCACATGTAGTTAATCAAAAGATCGGTTATTTGAATAAACTGGAATTTGACATAATCTCATAAAAAAAATATTAACACTATATTAAATATATTATTAACATTTTCCCCTTTTTGGATTGATAGGATTAATACAAATGCATGATTTCTAGAATCAAAAAGGACTTTATTAGGGTTGTAATATGGCCATCTGTTTAAGGTTTATGAAACGACGTCAGTGGGATTCAAACGCTATCTTTCTTAAATATTGTGGCACACCTCGTTCTGTCTTTTCAAAGATTTTGCAGGTTCATCCTTTTTATTTTTTTCATTTTTCACTTTCTTGGCTCTTTTCTTTCTTTCTTTTTCCTTTAAAATTTATTTCATAGATTTTTCTCTTCTTTGAACAGTGATCATTCTTTTGCCTTTCCTTGTCCATTTCTACCTTTTCTTCTTCTTTTGTTTTTTTCGTATCCTACTGATTTAGAAGAGGGTGCAAGAAAATTAGATAGGAAAGGTAGGTTTAATATATTTTTATCTGGCTTGGGTATTTCTTGGGTTTCAAGAAAAGAATTTATATTCTATTAGTCTCAATCACGGCTGACTAAGGATATAATTTTGTAAAGGAAATGGTTAAGGCTCAAATTTAATCAAACATGGCCTAAGATCATTTTTTAAAAATCATATATTTGTATAATTTCTAAATGAAAGTTAAGGATAATGCTAACAATATAATTCAATAAGTGCTAATCAAAACAAAGCTAATGCAATTATTCAAGGAAAATTTACCGCTGAATCGAAGATTCTTATTTGAGTAGATGTAGAATGTCTCTCCAAGAAAGATTGGTTCAAAATCTGCACTAGGTTTTGCATCTCCACTGTATATGCAAAGAGTGTAATATTTCACAAGATTTTTAACAATAAAGAAATCTAATTTTCCTTTTAAGAATAAGTTTAAACAAAAATATTGAGATAAAACACAACTAAAATATGAAAATCCCAAGTGATCAGATTAAGACTATTCTTGCAAAGCATTAAGATAATAACTTCATTTAACCATGAATCATATGAACTAGTTTTCCTAACTTAAAAGCATAAATTCCATAATTTAACAAAAACAAACTTGAACACAAACAAGTTCAAAACATAAATAAGTTCAAGATATAAAATAAAAGTGCATAATTTAAATGATGAGTGAAAGATAGCAAAGTTTTTATGTAGAATCTCCAGTCTTTAGGAAGTAGATGGTCCTCTAATGAACTGTTCTATCAATATTCTCAAGATCTCAGTCTGATTTTGCTCATAATCATCCATTTTTTGATTGAGTTGATTAACCGTGGTCTCCAATACTAGCAGAATTTGTCTGTCAGTTATGTCATCCACTAGTATGTATGGTTGATCCTCTTGTGGCTGTTGTTGTTCTTGCGGGTAAAATTCTTCAGGGGGTTGGAATGGCTCTTCTTGTGGTGGAGGTGGTACTTTAGGTTGCTCTTCAAGCTGTCCTCCATGACTCTTTTTCAATGAAGTTTTATCTAATGCTCCAAAATGTTCCACTATTTTCCATATAGGATCAGTAATTACTCCCCTGTTCCTGCATAATTGAGAGACTAACATAGCATATGGGAGTGAGGGTTTCTTTCGATCTACTGTAAGCAACATTTGATCCATGATTAAGTTTGACAGATCGATTGTGTGTCACATCCCAAATGCATATAAGAAATAGGCTTGCATAGTATAAATTTGATTCTTTTGGGCTCGAGGTAACAAATTGTATACTGTTATTAAATTCAAAATTCGGTATTTGTTTGTTAGATCCCCTTACTTTATGTATTTATTGCATCTACCCCAAGTAAACTCTAGATTACTGGTCACTTTTCTTCCTATATCATTCAAATCAGGTAATTCGGTGTAGGGATATTGCTAGTTTTCTGGTCTTTGCATGGGTTGAAAAAAATAGGTTATAGTAGCCAGTGTAACTTGAAAAACAATACCCCGTACGAACACACATAATTGTCTTTCTCCAATTATTTCAGCATTACTATAAAACTCATAAACTAAACAGTCATAAGCAGGAGCAACAAATCTAACATAATGCAACCATCCTCTTTCATCAACAATTTATCTTACTCTTATGTTCTCAAAATCCTCATAAATAACTGGACTTTTAGAAATGAAAGTTTTAGTTAGAAAGTTAGCTTCATACCAGGCCTATTGTTCAAAATTCTCAAACATCACCTCATTGAAGATATTCCCTGCTCTAGGTTGTTGTAGAGGTGCTTGAGGTGGATCTCTTTGTGCACGACTTGAAGATCATCTCGTTTGTCATCTCGAATCCATGTTTTTCTTGATTTCTCTTCAAATACTCTATTTCAACTGATTTCAATCGGTAGATACCTTCAAAATGTGATGGGTAAGTGAATAATCAGAGAAGATTTGACTAAAAAGGGTCAAGTGAAGCAGATTTGAGGGTTATTATTTGCAGAATTTCGGCTATTTCGAATTTTGGCTTGTGAGGGAGATGAAATGATCGGTTTTTGCATGGAAGGAGTATTTATAGGGGCACTGCTGTATGGACGCCAATCCCCACCATCCGAACATTTATATCTTGCTGGTTTTTTGGTTTGCAACTACAAACTGCTTCTATGATTTTCTGCAATTCTGCTCTTTTTCCTTTAAATTCTTGCAGTTTATAAAATTAAATACAATTTTATATATTCTACAAAACTTTGCTAACTACTTTTTTTCTTGTCAAAAAATGGTTGTTTTTAATTTTTATTTGTTATTTATTATTTAATAAGTTTCCTAATTAATCTATAAGTATTTACAGTTATTTACAACTATTCACAAATATTTACAAATATGTACAATTATTTTCAAATACATACAATTATTTCAAAATATACATTATTTGATCAGAGTGATTCAAAGTTAGAACTCTCTGGATCAATATTACCAGTGACACGATCAACTTCACTTCTTACGTATCTTGTTAACATTGTGGTAGAATAGGATGGCGTCTCAGGATAATCCTTACTCTGTCCATATCTAATCCACCAGAGATGATCTAACGCTCGACCTGAAATTGGTTCTACACACTGATTATATTGTCTTAAATTTTCTAAACGACCACATCTTATACAATCACCGAGACACTTTGATCTTCAGCATTTAGCAAATGTACTTGTTCCACATAGGGGGCGTGATTGGCTTTCAAAAATTTATAAGTTTCTGAATTTTCTAGCTTTTTGCATGATCAATACATGTATATCTTTTGGAAGATCACGTAGTATGATTAAACTTAACCAAAATAGTTTTTCGTCCATTATACAAAAAAATGATTTTATTTTATTTTTTCAAATTGACTTACTATTTGGTTCTTTAACGTCTGCTAATCACAAAGACAATTTTTTTTTATATATATATAGAACTTAATATACTAAACACAAATATAAGTATATTCACACCTAAGTAAGTTTACACATAAATTAAATTTTACCCATACCTACCCAACTTAAATTAGACATTGTCTACAATATATAAAACAGTGATAATCAATACTGATAATAAAAACCAGCAATTTGTTGTCTTTCAACGATTGGGATATCTAGTTGTTATTCAGGAGATTTAATTTTTCAAATAAATTACAACTAATTAGTAATATTATTGAGAATTAAACAACAATATACTTTTTAGAGCACATAAACAGGATCAAAAAGTTGTACATAAGTCATATCTTGAGTAAAACCATCATAATATGATTTAAGCCTTTGACTGTTTACTTTAAAGACATTTTAGGCTAATGAATTTTTAATTTCAATTGTTCCATAGTCAAAAACTTGCTTGATAATATAAGGACCTGTCTATCTAGATCTTAATTTTTCAGGAAATAACCAAAGCTTTGCATTATACAAGAGAACATTTCGAGATGGTTTAAATGATTTCCACATTATATTTTTATCATGAAAAATTTTTGTTCTTGACTTCGCAATCTTTGCATTTTCATAAGCTTCATTTCTTAATTCCTCCAATTCATTAATTTGAAGTTTGCGAGATATTACAGCTTTGTCCATATCAAAATTCATTATTTTGATTACCCAATATGCTCGATGTTCTAATTCCACAGGCAAGAGACTTGGTTTTCCATAAACTAACCGATACAGAGACATTCCTAAAATAGTTTTATACGCAGTACGATAAGCCCAAAGCGCATAAGTCAATCTTAAGGACCAATCTTTACGATCTGGATTCACTATTTTTTTTAAGATATATTTTATCTCCCTATTAGGTAATTCAGCTTGTCCACTTGTATGTGGATGACATGGAGTGCATATTTTATGTGAAATCGAGTATTTTTTCATAAGATTTTCAAAATATTTATTACAAAAATGTAATCCACCATCACTTATAATGGTCCTAGGAATTCCAAATCTAGAAAAAATATTCTCTTTTAAAAACTTAATCATTGTTTTGTGGTCATTATTTATACATGGAATTACCTCTACCTATTTAGAGATATAGTCGACTGCAACTAAAATGTATAGATATCCAAAAGATGGGAAAAGTAGACCCATAAAATCGATGCCCCAACAATTTAAATAGGGTTTAAATACATCATATTTTTTTTTGAAATATCTCCCAATCTTTGACATCTGTCACAATTTAAACAAAAGATATGAAAATCTTCAAATAGAGTTGACCAATAAAATCCACACTGCAAAATTTTAGCAACGGTTTTCTTTCAAGCAAAATGAACTCCACAAGCTTCAGAGTGACAAAATTGAATGACCTGACCTATTTCATGGTTAGGTACATAATGCCTTATTATTTGATCTTTACAATATTTAAACAAATAAGAATCTTTCCAAAAAAGTTAGGTACCTCACTTAGAAATTTATTCTTATCAGACAATGTATAATAAAAAGGAATAATACCAGTGACTAAATAATTAGCTATATCTGCATACCATGGTACTTCTATTATTATAAACAGTTGTTCATCTAGAAAGGTTTCTTTAATCGGAGTTGGTTCTTTCTTTATTTCATAATTTAGCCTTGACAAGTGATCTGCTACCACATTTTCTACTCCTTTCTTATCCTTAATGATATGATCAAATTCTTGAAGTAACAATATCCATCGTAATAGACGTGGTTTAGAATCTTTCTTAGTAAGCAAATATTTTAAAGTTGCATGATCTGTAAACACCACAATTGACGATCCAACCAGATATGAACAAAATTTATGTAAAGCAAATACAACAACAAGTAGTTATTTGTCTATAGTTGAATAGTTTATTTGTGTATCGTTTAAAGTTTTGCTCGCATAGTAGATAACATACGGTTTTCTATCTTTTCTTTGACCTAATACTGCTCTTACTGCATCATCACTTGCATCACACATTAATTCAAAAGGTAAAGACCAATTAGGAGGTTGTATAATAGGTGCCAAAATATGCATGCTTTTTGTAAAATCCAGGTAAATTTGAACTTTTTCCAAAAAATGGCAAAACGATAATTTGCCACTATAATGTAGAATTAAAATCTATATTTTTCTAGAGCTCGGATGATGCAATGGACCTCACTGTTGGATTCGTATCTCGAAATCGAGCTACCCAATCAATTTTCTTCAAATTTTGAGATAGTCGGATTGTTTACATTTTACGAGACAACTGGGTGTTGGGTGACCTCACAAATGTCCCCAAAATAAATTTTATAAAATTTTCTTATAATTGAAGGAAATTTCAAATAAAATTAATTTAAACTTAAATCGGGATGAAATTAATTCATTTCGGGACAAAAATGGACCAGTAAAATAAGAAACGTGCGGTGCAATGTGGACCGCACAATTAAAGGGTGTAAATAGGGAGAAATATCTAATTTTCTCCCTATTTTCATCATACTTCACACGTTAGAAGAGAAAGAGAGAAAGGAGAGAAAAGAAAAAAATAAGATTTCTACCTTCTTTTTTCGATCTACGAAGTTCTGACGGTCGCAATCCCTCGGACCATGACTTAAAGTCGATCATCATGACGAGGGCTATACAGCCATACCAAGAACGAAAGATTTCACCGAAGATTCAAAGAGGGGATTTTGGAGAAATCAAGATTTTGGAGTAGTATTATGTTCTTGAAGGTTCTACACATTGTTTTACACTCAAGAGGTAGGGTTCCCTCCTACTTTGATTTATTTCTTACATAGGATGTTCTATGAAATGGGTAAGTGTATATGTGACGCCCCAAAATCCGGGGGTCCGTTGATTACCCATCAACCCGCGGAATACCCGTAAATACCGAGAGACTCGATATCACACCGTTATGTCCCATTTACCGAGGTCCATAACTTAACAAAATTTGGGCAGAGTCTCCTTTGTACAGGGAACTCTACCCAATACCCAACCTGTGCAACATAACTCACATGACCCATCTGAGGCCCAATATAAACAATGACCGCACGGGGTCCATTTATAAGTAAACATTGACCACACCGGGTCCAATTATCCATATTTATAGCAAAACATGCAAGGTTACTTTAACATTAGTGCATATATGTAATAGTTATCATTTAAATCCACCAAGGTCTAATAAGCCTCAATATACCTCAATTAGTGTCCATTTGTATCCTTGGAACTAGAGAAATCCAAGTCCATTGGTGTTCTTTAAATCAAAGAAATCCAAGCCTGGAAGCTTAGTGCATAGTTTGAAAAACTTCGGTTTTAGAGTCACCGTTCGAACAGCACTATTCACATTCGAACGTCCCTTGGTTTTGAAAAATAGGTAGCTCCCAGTACATTTGGTTCTCTGCTGGTTTTGCTGTTCAAAACTCGCACCATTCGAACGTCACTTTACGTTCGAACAGAAAATGCAGTTTCTGTTCTGCTGCAACTTCCAGTGCGGTTTTGACCTGTTTAGAAGTGGAATTGAGAAAATTTCATAAAAACACTTTTGTAGCCCTAGGTGTCTACTACCTACTGTAAAAATTTCAGATCATTTGGACGTCACAATAAAAAGTTATGGCTCAAACACTAAGCAGTGTCTGAAATTTCTGTGTAAACTGTGTATGATTTCAACCCCAAATCAATCCATTCCAAAACCAATCCAAGGTTATCCAAAACTTATACAACATCTATTTGATACCAAATATAGTCAATACAAGTTCTAATACAACTATTTCCATACTTTTACATGCCAAAATGGAAATTAACCAAAAGTTTTACAAAAACTAAATTCAAAAGCCACAACCCGGCTTTTCTTCAACCAAGAGCCCCCGAATGAGAGCCATCCACCGGAACGTGTCCCGTACCTGAAATTGTTTCCCGTATAGGGTGAGCACAACGCCCAATAGAGATAAACCTATAGAGGTTACTCTTCCCCTAGATGCACATGCTCATGTAATCATCACACAAACACACAACCAAGCATTTCTCACACTTATGCATCCTATGATGGAATGCAACAATGCTATGCCATGGAATGAAGTGACACTCACCCATGCAACTTTATTCCGAGCTCTCTCCGGCTCCCCAACACATGCAAGTGTCAATTTAGTCGAAACCACCATTTATGTTACACACAATGGCGTTAATCACTCTAGGGTCTTGTATAGGGGTGGATGTTCATGGACTTACACCAAGGGCCTCCAACCCACACGAAATTTACGGACTTCGACCGAGGGTTCCGAATACACCCACACACTTTATGGGCCGAGCCAAGGGAGTGCGTAGCCCAATCACCGGGTCTTGCACCCGAGAGGTCGTCATGCCTCTTCTTGCTACCCCAACCCAATTCATCATGCAACCAAGCGGCTTAGCTAAGTCCTCGACCCAACTCTCCCAAGCCTTCCGTCAATCACCAAGTGTGGTATTGACGTCAAACATGCACTCACTCATGTAATGAGACACTTCCGTGCAAATGCAATGTGATGTTCCATTGCACACAAAATAATGCTCAATATGCTTATGACAAACATATAAACATTTTCATACATCAATGCAATTGTATCATAAGTATATAACTACCATATCTCATTATGCTCAATATATCATTTCATGCATATGTCAATAACACTCTTCATCCAAAAACCATATCCTAAGCATATGATTTCACAATCACCCAAGCATGTTATAACATAGCATCATGCAAGTAACACACTCAATTTCACTAGGGCATTTTATCAAACATCTTATAGTCATTCAAGTCATGTATTCACATAACACATTCCAAGGCATAGTTTATAAAACACATAGCATGCCTTAAGTTTTCACCAAGTTACAAAATAATCACATGGAACCTCCATATACCAAATTCAAGCTAGAAGCTAGCCTAAGCTATTCCTATGCTAATTTTTTTTTTCACTTTCATACCCATAGACATATATGTATAACAATACATATGCATATACATAATTTTCACCCTTAGTCTAGCAACACCTAAGGTAAGAATAATCCAAAGTAGGAATAACCCCTACCTCTTAGGAGTGTAGAAAACCCCTAAAACACCAAAACCAACCCAAAAGCTTTGATCTCCAAAAATTCTTCCTTTGATTATTCGGTGAAATCACTTCCTTTTGGTACGTAGACGTAGCCCTTGACGAGGAGAACGATCTTTGTTCTTGGTCCAAGCGGATTTGAGCACTAGAATTATGTAGATCATAGAGAGAAGTTGAAGCTTTCCCTCTCCTTTCCCTCTCTTTTCTATCGGCTGAAGAGGATGCTGAACAATGGGGGAAAAATCTGATTTTTCCCCCTATTTATACTTTAGAACACTTGGCCCACAATTGGCCACATGTCCATTTTTAATTCCGGGTCCGTTTTTGTCCCGAACAATTAAATCTCGCCCCGGTTTAAATCTAAAATATTTTTATTTCAATTTATCTTATTTTATTGCCCAAAATTTAAAATTTTATAAAAAAATTCGTGTACAGGGTCACCCGAAGCCCGATCGCTCCGTAAAACGTGAAAAATTTGACTATCTCAGAATTCGACGAAAATTGACGTGGTAACTCGATTTCGCGAGACGAATCCAACGGTGAGGTCCGTTTTGTCATCCGAGTTACAAAAAATTTCAGATTTACAACCCGAATCATGGTGACAATTTACCATTTTACCCTTTATTCATAAAAGTTTAAATCTACCCGGATTTTACATTCTCCCCCCCTTAGAAGAATTTCGTCCCCGAAATTCTCACACACATGCACACTTAGACACATGCATATGCAATAAGTAACCTCATACTTAAAATTTTAAACATGTACCTCCATCCTCGAACAAAAATGGGTAATTGGTACGGATGGTGTCCTCACGCTCCCATGTCGCCTCCTCCACTCCTCGGTGCTGCCACAGCACCTTTACTAGCCTTACAGTCTTGCCCCGCAAAACCTGCTCCCTGCTATCCATGATGCGCACCGGTCCCTCCTCAAAGGTCCCATCCACATCAACAACAAGCTCGCCCCAATCTACCACATGAGTCGGATCTGGGATATACTTCCGGAGCATAGAGACATGGAATACCGCGTGAACACCCGATAGATTTGGCGGTAACGCCAACCGATAAGCAACTGCACCCACCCTCTCGAGTACTTCGAAGGGCCCAATGTACCTTGGCGACAGCTTTCCCCGCTTGCCGAACCTGACCACTCCTCTCGTAGGCATCACCTTCAAGAAGACATGATCTCCCACCTCAAACTCTAGAGGTCGTCGCCGTCTGTCAGCGTAGCTCTTTTGCCGGCTCTGAGCCGTGAGAAGACGCTTCCGTATCAAGCCCACCTTCTCTGAGGTGTCTCTAACCAAGTCCGGACCCGTAACAAGTCTCTCTCCAACTTCTGTCCAACAAATCGGAGATCGACATGGCCTCCCATATAGTGCCTCATAGGGTGCCATCTGTATACTCGCCTGATAACTATTGTTATAGGCGAACTCTACCAAGGGTAAATGATCTTCCCAGCTACCCTTAAGATCTAGGACACATGCCCGTAACATGTCTTCTAATGTCTGAATGGTTCTCTCAGACTGACCGTCCGTCTGGGGATGAAAAGCAGTGCTCATCATCAGTTGTGTCCCCATGGCTCGTTGAAAACTCTCCCAAAAATGAGCCGTAAACCTGGGATCCCGATCCGATACTATAGATACGGGTACCCCATGCAACCGGACAATCTCCCGTATATATAACCTACAAAATTCCTCCAGTGTGAAGGTCATCCGTACGGCCAAAAGGTGTGCCGACTTAGTAAGCCGGTCCACTATCACCCATACCGCGTCATGTCCCCGTGATGTCCGTGGCAAGTGAGTCACAAAATCCATCGTAACATGTTCCCACTTCCACTCAGCTACCTCCAATGGCTGGAGTAACCCTGCTGGTCTCTGGTGTTCAGCCTTCACTTGCTGACACGTGAGACATCTACTAACAAAATTACCAACTTGCCGCTTCATCCCATTCCAATAATACTGGCGACGAAGATCATGATACATCTTTGTGCCCCCTGGATGAACCGCAAAACGGGAGCAATGAAACTCCCTAAGGATCTCCTCTTTCAGATCCGCCAACTGAGGAACCGCAACCCTTCCTCGATACCGAAGACTACCATCCGAGTGAATGGCCCAGCCCTCGTCACCTGTACCTGCCTGTACACGGTCCCGGATAGACAATAGCTCTGTGTCCTGACTCTGGGACTCAATAACCCTGCTCAGTAGGGAAGGCGTAGCTATCAAACTCCCCAAAATACCCTGAGCCTGACCCATATAACATAGCCCGAACTGTCCCACAGTCTCGAGCATCTGCCACTCTCGGGAAGCCACTCTAGCCAGGATTCCCCGTGGTTTCCGACTGAGTGCATCAGCCACCACATTTGCCTTACCGGGATGGTAATGCAAGGTGAAGTCATAATCCTCCAGAAACTCCATCCACCTGCGTTGCCTCATGTTGAGGTCCCGCTGTGTAAAGATGTACTTCAAACTTTTGTGATCTGAAAATACCTCGAACTGCTCACCGTATAGATAATGGCGCCAAGCCTTCAAGGCAAAGACAATGGCTGCCAACTCCATATCATGTGTGGGGTAACTCTGCTCGTGGTTCTTTAACTGCCGAGAACCATAAGCTACCACTCTCCCGGACTGCATCAAGACGCATCCAAGTCCGTCCTTGGAGGCATCACAGTATACCGTATACTTCTGTCCCCTTTCCGGAACTATCAGAATAGGAGCTGATGTAAGCCTCCTCTTCAACTCTTGGAATGCCTTCTCACAAGCGTCATTCCACTCAAACTTGACCTCTTTTCGGGTCAACTTGGTCATAGGAGCAGCTAGTCGAGAGAAGTCCTCAATGAACCTCCGATAGTACCCTGCCAATCCCAAGAAACTGCGTATCTCGAAGACTGACTTCGGCCTCTCCCAATTCATAACTGCCTCAACCTTCTCCGGGTCCACAGATACACCCGAAGCCGACACCACGTGTCCCAAAAATTTCACCTCCGTAAGCCAAAATTCACACTTGCTGAATTTAGCGTACAACTGATGGTCTCTCAAGGTCTGGAGAACAATCCTCAAGTGACCCTCATGCTCCTCCTCAGACTTGGAGTAGATCAGGATGTCGTCCACAAAAACCACAACAAACTGATCCAAATAGGGTTGAAAAACCCTATGCATGAGATCCATAAATGCCGCCGGGGCATTCGTCAATCCGAATGGCATCACTGTGAACTCGAAATGCCCATATCGCGTTCTGAACGCCGTCTTAGGGATATCTGCCTCCCTAACCCTCAACTGATGGTAACCGGTGCGAAGATCTATCTTGGAGTATACCCTTGCCCCTCTCAGCTGATCAAACAAGTCATCAATTCTCGGCAAAGGGTACCTATTCTTGATAGTAACCCGATTTAACTGCCGATAATCTACACACAATCGAAGGGTCTTGTCCTTCTTCTTTGCAAATAACACCGGAGCGCCCCAAGGTGAGGTACTCGGTCTAATGAACCCCTTGTCCAACAATTCCTGCAATTGGACCTTGAGTTCTTGCAACTCGGCAGGCGCCATCCTATGCGGAGTCATGGAGATAGGCGATGTACCCGAATGTAATTCGATACTGAAGTCCATATCCCGATGGGGAGGTAATCCCGGTAGTTCATCCGGAAATACATCCTCGTACTCACATACCACCCGAGGTAGACCCAACTCCTGTCTCACCTCATCCTCCAAAGTAAGGCTCGCAAGCCATCCCATCAACTGTCCGTGCCATCGTGAGTCATACACGGCTTGGGGTAAAGCATCGTGCTTTTCCCCTTGGAACTTGAAACAAATACCATCAGGCGTATACGCCGTGACCCTCTTCCTATCACAATCAATGACAACCCGATGTGCTGCCAACCAATCCATCCCGAGGATCACATCAAACTCCGACATGTCCATGACCCTAAGGTCTACAGTGAGTAGAATCCCCGAGATCTCTAATTCACAGTCCCGACTATCTGATCAACTCTCACCCTAGCTCCTAGGGAGAACTCACATGTACCGGTTCCTCTAAGGTCTCAACCTCTAAGCCCAAATCTTCACACAAGATGCAGAATAAAAGAATGAGATGCACCAGAGTCAAATAATACCCTTGCCCATAAGCGAGAGAGTAGAAATGTACCCTGTATTACCGACGGATCTGTCGACTCAGTCTGTGGCACCATGGCATAAACACGCCCTGGGTTCCCGATGTCCCGGCTTGTGAGCCTCGACCTCGACCCATGCCCTGGCCTATCTGGCTGTTTGTGAAGTCCCTGCTCGTGAAGTAGTAGGCACTTGTGCAGCACCCCGAGATTGGTACTGACTCCTTTGACCCATAGTGGGTAAGGAGGAACACTCTGTATCTGCGACTGGCCCCACAGAAGGCTGGGATTGGGATGTCCATAGCTCTGGGATCCCTGCCGTTGAGGACACTCCTTTCTGATGTGACCCGGCTGGTGACAAAAATAAGCAAGTCTTCTGACCCGTCTGGAAGGTGGTCCTGAAGTTTCCCCCACCTTGAGAGAATCGGCCCTGGCCTTGGCCTTGATAGCCGCGGCTCTGCCCCTGAGACCCTTGTGGAATAGAAGTCCTTTGCCTCTTCCTGCACCTGAAAAGATGATTGACCCTCCTTCCTTTTGTCCTTAACACCCGCTTCCCGGATGTGCGCGCGTCCTCCACCTCTCTCTCGATAGTCATTGCAGTCTTGACCATCAAATCAAGGTCTTGCAGGAGAAGTCCCACAATCTTGCCTCGAATAGACAACTTCAGTCCATCCTCAAACTTCTGTACTTTGGCCTGTCTGAGGCCACATAATCATCAGCAAAACGGGCCAACTCAGTGAATTTGGCCACGTATTCTAGCACACTCATAGTCCCCTGCTTCAATTCTAGGAACTCCTTGGCCTTAGCGTGTCGAGCGGTCGCCGGAAAATTTCCATAAAGAGTTCCTTGAACTCTACCCAAGTCATTCTCCAAGTTCTTTGAGGTCTTGACCCAATCCCACCATAGCTGGGACTCTCCCTCCAGCTGAAAGTTGCCAAAGTTCTTGGGGCATCGGAAGTGATCTCCATAGCACTCAAGATCTTCTCCACTTGTCGAATCCAACGATCGGCTACCATTGGATCCGCCCCTCCCAAAAAGACCGGAGGATTATGGGCTTTGACCTCTGGGAGGTTACTCGAGCCTCCGTGTCCCATATTGCACCACTGTGCAATGGTAGCGGCTGTAGCACTAGCCGTTGACAATCGTCGCCGCCTGCCTCACAATAGCCTCTACAAAGGCTTGGTGATCAAGGCCGGAAGTGGTTGGTTGTTGTTTCCCACCGCCTCGGCCTCGGCCACGTCCTCTTCCTCTTCCTCTATTTTCCATCTACACACACATAGATAGCAATAGATCAGTTACTTAATATCCCAAGTTAGGCATCAAGTATTTAAACTTGACG
>CAUOFW020005331.1:0-27593 GCA_963454935.2 Ilex paraguariensis
CCACATTGATCACCTCCAAAAAAACTTTCAACGTCCTGAGGTCCTATCACATGAAGCTCAACCTGAGAAGTGCGCCTTTGGTGTGGGGTCTGGATAATTCCTGGGCTTTATGTCAATCAGAGGGGAATTGAGGCAAACCCTGACAAGATCAAGGCCATTCTTGACATGAAGTCACCCTCTTCAACCAAGAGCTCCAGCGCCTCAATGGAAGGATCGCGCACTTAATCGCAGCATTAAATAGGTGTCTCCAAATCTGCAGATAAATGTCTCCCCTTTTTCAAACTCTCCGAAAAGCCTTTGAGTGGAACCTGAGGCAGAGGAGGCTTTTCAAAAGCTCTTAAGCCTACCTAGCAGCACCTCCCCTCCTGTCACATGCTGCCTCCTAAAAGGATACTCCATCTATACCTATCTGCTTCCCCATCAGCGGTAAGCTCAGTGCTCTTTAGAAACAACAATGGTGTGCAGAAACCAGTTTATTACGTGAGCAGGGCATACCGGGGGGCAGAAGTCAGATATTCAGCACTAGAAAAACTGGCACTCGCTCTGGTCACGACAGCGAGACGGCTGCGACACTACTTCCGGGCCATCGTATGGTGGTCATCACCGACCAACCACTTAAAAGAATCTTGGGAAAGCCGGACGTGTCTGGAAGACTTCTTAAATGGGCAGTAGAACTCGGGAATTCGACATTCAGTACCAACCTAGGACGGCCATCAAAGCACAAGCCCTAGCAGATTTCGTAGCTGAACTCACACCAACAGAGGATGGAACAGTGAGGATCCCCAAATGCCCAACGAAGACATCAAAAAGCCTAACAAAGACCCTCAAGCAAGCGCCCAAGTCTCCTCCCTAGGAGCCCAACAACTTTTTCTGATGCCCAGGCAACCACAGGCCCAGGCACCTCAGGAGCCCATACACCACAGGCTGCACCTCTGATGCCCAGGCACCCAAGCTGCACCTCAGGATGCCCAGACCACAGGCTGCACCTCTGGATGCCCAGGCACCACAAGCTGCACCTCAGGATCCCAGGCACCACAGGCTGCACCCTTGGATGCCCAGGCATCACAAGCTGCACCTCCGCATGCCCAGGCATCACAGGCTGCACCTCCCCGGTCTTCCACTTCAAATTCCAAATTCTCCATTCATTTGCTTTGGAAACTCTATGTAGATGGCTCCTCGACTAGTGAAGGAGGAGGAGCAGGCTTAATTTTGATCAGCCCAGATGGCACCACTCTCAGATATGCGATGAAGCTCCACTTTTATGCTTCCAATAATGAGGCGGAATATGAAGCCCTCCTTTCTGGATTAAGGTTAGCAATGGAAATGGAGGTTCAACACCTTGCCGCCTACAGCGACTCTCAGTTGATAGTCAATCAAATGAGGGGTGAGTTCGAAGCCAAAGGAGCCAAAATGCAAGAATATCTCAACATGGCCAGAAACATGATCACAAAATCCCACTACTTCCAGATAAACCACATCCCCAGAGAGGATAATATGGCTGCCGACGCACTCGCAAAGCTTGCTTCATCCATGGAAGCCTCATCAGGGGAACCAGTACTAATTGGTCACCAGTGTGAGCCCAGCAGGATGGACATGGAGGCCACTAATGTTGACTGTGTATCCACCGAATCAGACTGGATGACCCAAATCAAGGCATACCTCCAAGAGGGTGTGCAGCCAGATGATCCCCTAGAGGCCAGGAAGCTAAGGATAAGGGCCTCCAAGTTTGCCATCTTGCAGGACACTCTATACAAGAGAGGTTATTCCTTACCATGGTTACAATGTCTTTCACCTGAAGAAGCCCACTATGCCCTCCGAGAAATCCACGAAGGGATCTGCGGGAATCACTCTGGAGGGCGTTCCCTTGCCCACAAGGCGCTCAGACAGGGCTACTTCTGGCCTACCATGATGAGGGACGCTCAGGATTTCTCCAAAAAGTGCGACAAGTGCCAACGCTTTGCCACTGTGCCAAGGCAACCACCCGAGGAGCTAACAACCATTTCAAGCCCATGGCCTTTCTCTAAGTGGGGCATCGATATCCTAGGCCCCTTGCCTCTCAGTAAAGGGCAGTGCAAGTTCGTGGTGGTGGCAGTCGACTACTTCACCAAGTGGTCAGAAGCAGAACCTTTAGCAAAAATCACAGACGCAAAGGTCAAAGATTTTATCTGAAAAAACTTGGTCTGTCGCTTCGGGATTCCCCATGTCATTGTCAGCGACAACGCCAAGCAGTTTGACAACAAGCTGCTGAACTCTTTCTGTTCTAACCTTCAAATAAAATAACCTCACTCCAGCCCGGCACATCCACAAGCAAATGGACAAGCAGATGTCATGGTAAGAACCGTGCTACGCAATTTAAAAACAAGGCTCGAAAAAGCAAAGGGCCTTTGGGTAGAGGAGCTGCCAGGTGTACTGTGGGCTTATCGAACCACACCAAGAACCCCTACTGGGGAGACTCCTTTTTCCCTCGCCTTCGGAACCGAGGCGGTCATCCCTGTGGAAATAGGGGTACACTCCCTAAGGGTCCAGCACCACGATCCCATCACCAACGAGGAAGGACTCCGTAGCAACCTCGACTTGGTGGAGGAAGCAAGGGAGATGGCTGTAGTCCGCAACGCGGAATATAAACGGCGCATGACAAGGTACTACAATTCGAGGGTGAAGCCCCGTTCTTTCCAACCTGGGGATTTGGTCCTCAAAAAAGTAATCCTCGCTACAAAAGATGCACGCGAAGGGAAGCTGGGACCAAATTGGGAAGGGCCCTACCGCGTAACAGAAGTAGTGAGACCAGGCACCTACAAAATCCAAGATTCTGAAGGAAAAGTTTTACTCCATCCATGGAATGCAGAGCATTTGAAAAGGTATTACCAATGACACCTTGAGAGCATCAAAGCAGTAGAAATTGGGACTTGATTTGATTTTTAGCGGTGTTACCCAAGATTTCAATGTATTTCTTATTTTTTTTTTGGGAATTATTGCCCAATATCGCTTTTTATAAGCAATAAATTAATAAAATTTTCTATGCCATTTACTCCAAAAAGATTTCCTGTATTTCATTTCAAAGGAGTATCGGTACAAACATAAGGCCAAAAACCGCCTTTTCAAAAAAAAAAAAAAAATCAAAAGTCCTAAATACTCTAACTGCTCTCATGGTCGTCCCCCACCTCCTCCTCATTGTCGTCAACAGCATCAGATCTCCCCTCATCACTGTCGTCAGTGGGCACGAAAGATGAGAAGTCAATATTAGGGAAAGCGGTAGAAACTTTCCCTCGGAGATCCTCGAAACCATCAATAAAAGCATCTGCAAGACCGTTCTCCAAGTCTTCCTCAGCACGGGAAACTCTCTCCCTAGCAGCCGTCAGCTTTGCCTCTGCAACAGCTGCCTCTCTGAGCATGGCCCTCCCATGGGCCTCTACAAGCTCAGCCTCTCTGAGCGTGCTCCTCTCGCGGACTGCCAAAAGCTCAGCCTCTAGCTTAGTGGCCCTCTCATAGGCTGCAACAAGCTCACCATCCCTGAGCGCGCTCCTCTCGTGGACTGCCAAAAGCTCAGCCTCTAGCTTAGTGGCCCTCTCATGGGCTGCAGCAAGCTCACCATCCCTGAGCGCGTCCCTCTCGCGGGCCGCCAGAAGCTCAGACTCTAAATTAGAAAACCTTTCATGTGCTGCCACAAGCTCACCCTCCCGGAGCACGTCCCTCTCACGGGTCACCAAAAGCTCAGAATCAAGCTCGACAATCCTCTCCTGAGCAGTAATAAGCTCCCTCTGCACAAGGCTAAGATCCAGCTTCAGCTTGTCTTGATTATAGGCCCTCGAAAGCAAGCAGATGGAGGAAGTCGAAACCTAAAAAAAAAAAAAAAAAAAGGAGTCAAAAACACAGGAAACGACTGGAGAAAGGGAAATAGCAGACCCTTACCTGAGCCAGACCTTCCAAATACGTGTTGACGATATTATCAGTGCCCGAAGCGCTAAGCTCAGAAACTTCTGGCCCAAACACAAACCTCCCAAGCCTTGCCCTGATAGCTGCTGGTCTCCCCATCATAGCACCAGCCCAAATCGGCACTTGGGTAGAAGTTCCTGAACAAGGAGGAGACAAAGGAGGGGTAGCACGAGGAGAGGATAAAGGTGGAACAGATGTGCCTGGCAAGGAAGACTCTGGAGCAGCAGTTGGAGAAGTTGCTAGTTGAGAAGGAGCCACCGTGGAAGCCACATGGGGAGCATCATCTGTCCTTATCACTTTGGAAGAAGGAGGGCTCCTGCTAGAAAAACGGGACACCACCACCCTCTTATTCGCTGCAAGAAATAGAGAAGGGTAAAAAAAAAAAAAAAAAAAAAAGGGAGAGGAAACTAGCTCACCCTTTTTCTTCGAAGAGGAGCTGCCAGATTTCTGAGATGGAGCTACAGCTCTAGTATACTTGGGCAGGAGAACTCCCAAATCTTTGCAAGGGCAAGCTTTGACAGCCTCCAATTTCCACTCCTGGTCCCGGGAAAGCACAGGTATATCTACATAGAAAAAGTGAGCACACACAAAAAAAAAAAAAAAAAAAAGAAGTGTGCAGCATACCGGGCTTTTTAGCAGCACCCCAATGTGTTGGCACCAAAACTCTGTCGGCTTCTGAAGCCCATTCTCCACCAATAAAGAAGAAACAAGATTTCCAGCCGCCGCAATTAGAGCGCATCCCTGTAAGCACTGTACCACTCCGCGCGGTAAAATAATACCATCCCCTATTTGGTGTAGGGGTTTCGCTCAAATTATATGCTGCATGAAACTCCATAGGGGAAGCATCCTCGTGGTGCACCTTTCTCCATAAGGCAAGAAAACCGAGCAGGACTCTCCAACCGTTGGATGCTAGTCGCCCCGGGGTCAAGGAGAAGTAATGCAAAACTCGACAAATGGGGGAAGACATGGGAAATCTTAACCCAGCCTCAAGCATCTCCTCGTAAACGACAATATCCCCGGAAGAGTCATCGCAAGCAAACTCGCCCAACTCAGCCCGACGGCACAACACGGTCGGAGGGATGCGATAAATAAAAACAAGCCTAGAAATATCTTCATCTGAACAGAACAAACTACGAAGGGTGCTCACCTTAGACCCGTCGTCATCGGGTCCCACTTTACTGTTGCGTTTCTTCTTCCGGGGCCTTAAGGAGTAGTCCAAATCACCATTGGGAGAGTCTTGAAGAACTTGAATCGGGGGAACTACAACAAGGGCTTGATCATCAAGGGCAGCATCCAAAGCTTCCCTACTGCTTGCAATTTCTAGCCCAACGCCTGAAAGTGTGCCTGACTGCCGTTGCTCATCAAAACAAAATTGCCCAGTAGCTTGAAGGGTGCTTGACCCTTCAATATTGCACAAAGCAGAATTTTTGGCGCAAAAATCAGCACCTAAGGCGTCCAAATCAGCACCTCGAGTGAGAATCGGATCAGCCCGTGCTCCCAGGCCACTGCCTAGCTCTCCCTGACAAAGTTTGGACTGATTTTCAGCGCCCCTCGATGGAAAAATGCCGCTGCCCGGCGTTCCAAAGCTGCCCAGCGCAGCAGATCTGAAGCTGTCCGGGACAGCAGAAGCAGCAGCTAGGCTGCTGCCCAGCGCGCCTGGGCTGTCCAGGACAGCAAGGCCAGCGCCCAGGCAGCTGCCCAGCGCGCCTGGGCTGTCCAGGACAGGAAGAGCAGCGCCTGAGCAGCTGTCCAGGCCCCTAGCGCGCGCGCGCGAGCTGCCCAGCTGCGCGCCTGCGCTGCCCATCTCCCCTTCCAGCGTGCCGTCACTGCCCAGGCCCCCAACGCGCGCAGAGCCGCTGTCCAGGCCCCCAGCGCGCGCGCGCGCGCTGCCCAGCCGCGCGCCCAGCGCGCCTTCGCTGCTGTCCAGCCGTCTCCCTGCGCAGCCCAAGCCATTCCTCGCGCCCGCCCATCTCCCCTTCGCTGTCCAGCTTTTCAATTTCAGATCCACAGCTTTCTTCAACCTCCACCAATCCCTCTTCAATCGACATTGTTCACTTGAGAAGCTCAACTAGCAAGGAAGAAATCACACTCTTGGAAGGATTCAAGGAGAACACACACTTTGGCTTCAACAAAATGGGTAGGACTTGAGTTCCAAAATTTTCAAGAGGTGGGTGCTCAACCTTAAAAATAAGTGAAGTGGTAACATGAAGAAGAAGACTATATTTATAGTCTAGGGTTTTTTTTTCAAAAAGAGGAAAAAGCCCAAATAGACTAATATGGGCCCTCTTCAAAATAAAGTAGGCAAATAGAAAATTATGGGCCCTCTTCAAAACAAAGTGGCCAAAAGAAAGTTATAAGCCATTTTTCAAAACAAAAAGGCCAAACAAAATATTATGGGCCTTCTTTAAAATAAAATGGAAGAAACTTAAAAAAAAAAAAAAAAAATGTAATCAATGCCTCCTTCTCCAAGTTTCCTTGGACATGGGGCATTGGGGGGCAAATGATGGGTTAAGCCCAAGTAGTCCAATTTATGTATTAAAGCCCAACCCCGGTTGAGGAGCCCAACCTCATCGTGAATCCACCAAGTCCAAGACAGACCAAGGCCGATTAGACTTCTTGCTTAGCACGTCACCAAGAGGAGAGCACGAGAAGTTTATCTGCACCGCCTTAAGGAGCCCAAGGCCGGCTAGACTTCTTGCTTAGCACGTCACCAAGAGGAGAGCACGGGAAGTTTATCTGCACCGCCTTAAGGAGCCCAAGGCCGGCTAGACTTCTTGCTTAGCACGTCACCAAGAGAAGAGCACGGGAAGTTTATCTGCACCGCCTTAAGGAGCCCAAGGCCGGTTAGACTTCTTGCTTAGCACGTCACCAAGAAGAGAGCACGGGAAGCTTATCCGCACCACCGAAGGAAGGAAACGGTCCAATCTTTGACCACGTTTCCTTCAAGAGTTCCCCAACCTCTTCCTTCCGTTGAGGATAAGTCGTGATCTCCACCAAAGATAATCTCTAAGCTGCGATAAAGAAGCCTTGAGGATATGTCATGATCTCCACAAGAATGATCTCTTATCTACTATAAAATGGCTCTAATCTGTGAGAGAAAGGGACACATGCTCCATCAAACACTTACAGAGGATAGATCGACGACCGGAGATTATTATTTTCTTTGATTCTCCATTCCCCCTCTCAAAGAGGATAGATCGACGATCGGAGATTATTATTTTCTTTGATTCTCCATTCCCCCTCTCAAAGCTTGTATCTCCATTCTCCATACCTTTGAATCAATAAAATACCCGGCGACTGAAGTCATTGAAGAGTGGACGTAGGTCGAATTGACCGAACCACTATAAATTGTGTCTTCTCTAATTTTTTCGTTGATTTCATTGCATTTATTATCTATACTTGACAGGTGGTGTGCAAAACCATTTTGTGCATCATCAAGATCTATCAAATTATAATCTTGAATGTTAATTTAATGTTATTTTTGATAAATTAAGTGTTAGTTGGATAAAATAAAAATAAAATTAACTTTTAAAAATTAATTTAATTTTATGTTATTTTTAAATTGACATGTAATTTCAAAAAAAAAAAATATGTGCATTTCATATTGCCGGGTAGAATATGTCTAGGAATCTATTCATTTTGTAAACTCCGACAAACCTTAAATAGATTGTTTCGTCACAAACATTCAAGTACATGATTGCATCAGTTGCTTTAATGAGTGCACCAAAATTAAACCTACTCAATTTTTTCTCCATTTTGGCCGGCAGAGCCACTTTCTTCGGTCACGTCTAGGAACAGAGATAGTGACAGGGGATCCAGCTTTTGGCCCTCCTTTGACAGGGGATGCAGAGTCATTGAGTTTCCAAAATATAAAATTGGGTAATCTCACTTTGTATTGCAAAAGACACATTAATTTTTAATTTGTACCCTCAAACATTAAAAATATTAATTTGCATGCAAGTCTTCTAACGACTATTAGAATCCATTGTCAACTAAGTCGATTAATTTCTACGAAAGCGAAATTTCTATCAAGAGCTGATACTTAAGGACATGCCAAACTTATGAATAGTGGTTTCCTTGAATGAAACAGTGAACTTCAGCATATGGATCTCATACTTCCAAACAACGCCGTTTGACAATTTCAACCCACCAAAAAAAAGG
The DNA here is from genome assembly GCA_963454935.2 of Ilex paraguariensis. Lineage (NCBI taxonomy): Eukaryota > Viridiplantae > Streptophyta > Magnoliopsida > Aquifoliales > Aquifoliaceae > Ilex > Ilex paraguariensis. The sequence goes on from CAUOFW020005331.1 coordinate 8,095, forward strand.
GAGCAAAACAAAGCGAACAATTGTTCATGAAAATATGTCGAGAAATCAGATAGATATTGACACTTGCCGCAGCTTCGACATTTGCGGGAGACTCGTCATTAGGGCTTGAAAGCATTATTGATATAATGCTCAAAACTATACTCTCGACCTGCAAATAAGTTCTTCGTCAAGTTGTGCTATTTGGGGGTAGAGCAGCATATACATACTAATAGAAAGGCAGAACACTAACTAAGAGAATGATCTAACCAGAGGCAAACACATACAACTCGTGTAAGTTAAGCATGATCATGTAGCCGTTGACACATACCATTTCTTTACCGGAACAGGAACGTGAATGAAGTATGGCACTTATTTTACAACATTACAGGCTAAGGTTGGGATTATTCAGATAAAATAGTTAAAATTTGACATATTTCAAAGTGTAAGTTCTTGTATTCGAAAAAGAAAAATGGACGAGTTTGCTGTCTACTTCAGAAAATATGATATACTGGCCATCATATGGAATTTAGAGAACGTGCATCCCAAAGCCTTATTAGATTGCAAATCTTTGCTTTAGCACAAAGATAAGTAAAGCTCTAGCCATAACATGTTTTATTCATCTAATTTAGTGGCAGAACGCAAGTGCACCAAATTTCCAAAACAATTGTACCAAAACACAATTTGTTACAGAACTACTGTTTCTTGTAAAGCAAAGGACATATTTTGAGCTATACATATCAAGATATCAAAACCATCTACTTCAAGTTTGATTCCTTGTTCTTTCCATAGTGGGGGCAGGAGTCTGAATCAACTTAACCCCGCCCACTTAACAGGCTATCCCTCGACAGCAAATTCAGTGCCTAGAGGCTCTCTCTCCACAATCCCTCCTTAGCGCAACCTTCTTTCAAGGTCCTACCTTTCAGATGCATGACAACGCCACACTGTGCTACAAGAATTTAGCACTGTAAACCCTCTGTACCCACTCCCACGTCCCCCATTCCCACTCCTCTTTTCTTAAACTAGTCAGCTAACAACATAAAAGCAAAATAAGAGTAAGATTAGTACTACTCAGTGAACAAGACTATTTATACTTATTTCTTTTCACCCTAACATCAATCTTATACAGTTTAACTACATAAATTTCCTTCTAAAAATCCCCTTCACCGGAGGTAGGGATAATTGCCAAACAGAAGATTACAAGCATTCGAGGCGAAACCGAACTCAATTTCACATCAAAAAAGTTTTCAAATAATATACACTATAACATAATAACCAATTCTAAAATAACCAACTTCTCAATAAAAATCTACCAACATGTGTATAATCAACCATAAAATCAAATATTAAGAGCCACAGATAAGTGTAATAGGTATGGGTCGTTCATCTTTAAGATAAAACCAATTCCAGTCGAGTCGAGCCTATTAAAGTCAATTCATAAGTTGCTTAAACTCAACTCATTTCAAAAATCATTGATTCATTTTGTAGAATGAACGAGTCTAAACAACCCAAAACCGAGGCGAATCAAAAAGTCAAAATAAACTTGAGGGAAAAGGTAAAAACTACATTGCCAATAACTTTTAAGCAACATTAGTAAAATATCTAGAACAAACCTTAATGTGACTTATGTGGTCATACCGTATGGACAGCAGACCAGTGCTCACTAGCAAGCTCATAGACGTTTGGGTCGTCACCGGGAGGATGAAGAATTGAAATGCAAACTTTTCCGTCAGGATAAACTGTTATCATACCCAAGCAGTTAGATAATAATCAATACGAAATTATGTGAAAGATATTTAGAAACAATGTACGAACCATTAGGATGCCATATCTCTGAGGTAAACCTCACTGTTGGCGGACTGTGGGTAGTTTTGCGGTAAGGTCATGATGGCATTAAAGAAACCTCCATCACTGCAACATTTTACAGATGAAGAGCAGTCAGAATCACATCACTTCAATCAAATGTGCTCCTGCTCTCTTAAATTGCAAACAGACTAAGAAGAGTGGAATAAAAACAGCCACCAAAATAACAAAATGAAACACAAAATAAAATAACAATCTCACAGTTCTTTACCACATATAGGCCTGTAACGGGTCTACTTTGTTCATCAGATTAGGTCCAATATGAACCAACTACATGTAAGGCGAGGCAAACTCAAATTTTAATATTGACTTATACACATTTAGGTGCAGAACAAGGTACATTCAACTCAAGTGAAACCTATAACTCACTCCATTTGGGCCCCAAGAGTACAAGTAAATTATGCACATATAACCTCTTCATCTATTGGAGATAGACAACCTTGTCCCAATTTTTCAGTAAATCGTAATTAGGCTTTAAGTTAAAACTCATTAGAAATGCAGGAATCCTCAGTCAATTATTTATGGTTTTCTTTGGAAAATTGTTGCCTAAATGAAATGGTTGCCGTCATTCCCACAAGGAATGATAGCTGTAACAGCACATCCCAACCATCCATCTGACCACCATTTCTTATTCCATCATCCATTGCAACAAGTTCTAACAAATAGTAAAACAATCTAAATAACATGAGGTAACCATTGAACATAGTTAAAACATCCAACCCAAAACCAATTGACAATATTAGTTTGAGAGGCATTTATTTTACTGACGCGGACAACCTCTAACAAAACCACCATCGGAGAAGCCATATTTGAGTTATAACCCCAGAATAGAGGCAGGGAGCCGTCTATAAGTAACCATAATTCTGCACATTTAGGAAATTGTGTGGAACCAATTGAATTAGGAGATGTCTGAGAAACAAGTAGAGTTTCCCTCATTGCCAACACCAGAAATTAAAAGCCATAGAACTCGTAAAACTTCTAGCAACTAGCGGGATCAGGTTGCATATTTCAAGTAAATGAGACTGTTGAAGAAATTTCATTCTGTTTGAGAAGCTGGTTCTTCTTCCCAGCAAGCAGAGATGGCAACAGAAGTCTTCGCTAAATCCACCAACTTGAAGAACTTGAATGACAAAATTGCCCCATATTAGTGTTGAAAAATTGATGCATACGGGCTGTTATATCTACCACTGCTGCTGTCCTATAAAAGGGCCCCTTCTTGGGAATATGTAGTATACTTCATTTGGAATGAGGACTGAATTTCCAAATTTCACTAAATTCATGAGTACTTTCAAGTAGAAGTTTTACAAAACTTGAATTTGAAGTTTCCTGACAATATATGAAGAGTAGATTGGGGATGCTCAAACATATATATTTCTTGACTTTAGCAAGTGGGCAAGGTTTTGTGACATCCCAAAAAGCATAAGGGGACTAGTTTTATGGGATGGATGGAAGGAGGGACTAGTTTTATGGGACGGATGGAAGGAGGGACTAGTTTTATGGGACGGAGGGAAGGAGGGACTAGTTTTATGGGACGGAGGGAAGGAGGGACATGGTGAACCCTAAGAACTGATGGGAGGTTAGCTTTCTCCTTGTGCAAAATTATGCATCTATATGAGAATTATGAAATGGCCTGCATGTATGTACTTATGTACAGAATGTGGATTGGCTGACACTGGGCCAAACTGTGGTGTATAAGCATGACACTGGGCTGAATGGATTGACCACAGCTCGACCATAAGCTCAACAGCTCTTTCCCAATGTCAACTGCTAAAAGTACAACATAAAGCTTGAGCTTGGCGCTACAGATCAACAAAATTGCTACCACCTTTTTTTTTTTTTTTTTAACATACTTTGGCCTATCAAAGATTTACAATGAAAAATTAAGTATTAGAGTTTACAATAATGTATCTATAATAGGGGGGAAAGCACCCATTGATAGTTGAATATAAGCCCGAACGAGGGGCAACATAAAACCCTCTTCCCCCAGAGAAGGGCACATGAGAAATCAATTCTTGCCTGACCACTTAACTGAGAGAATCTTGAGGCAATCAAGGTAGCCAACTCGGCTAATTCTAGTTAGTTATGAAATTGATACCACAAAAGAAGTATGCAGCATAAATAACATATTTCTTTGAACTAATCACTTTTTATCACTCAAGCAGCACCCAACTAAGATGCTATGCTCAAGTTTCTAGGACTCAGCAAAGCAAGACCCAATAATCAGATGGGCTATACATAGTACTGGCCAAGATTGAAGTTGAAGCCCAAGTCTCAGGTATCTTCCTAGGATGAAGCCTACTACCAGCCTTGGCTGGGTCCACAGTAATAAACAAAGTACATGCAAGTATGCTACTTTTCCAAAATCAGAGAGATGAGGCTGAATCATAGAAATCCTACTCCAAGATGTAGATTGAATTTCAAATAGTGAAACCGATTTAGTGGTATAGTGAAATTTTCTGAAAACCTGTCAGTCACATCAACCACAAGGGATTGAGATGGGTTTTTCTTCTTTCTACCTTTGCTAGATGAACGTTTAAACTAAACAAAAGGAAAACCCCACACGTGCATTGCTATCAAAAATAGGCGGCAAAATTCTTTCAAAATATATATGTATAGTGGCAAATCAATATCTTCAAACAAAGCACAAGAAGTTCCAAGGTCATTACATAATTCCTACTCTTAAACGTGGATGATAGTCACAATAATAACAAAGATGAACTCACTCAAAAGTAGATAAACATAACTAACAAAAAACAAGAAGGTGAATCATTAATTCGTTTTCCCTTTGTCAAGTTTGGAAAGTGGAAGTATGTTATAATAAAGAGCTACAGGATTAAAGAAAAAACATTAAAGGACAAGCAAGGATAAAATTAACATAAAAACTTTTGTTGGGCAGTTTGGAAATTGGCCATTAACTTATTTATCTCTGAACTCAACAAGAAAACTGATTACACAAGGCACGATTTTGGACAGGACAATGCAGAATTAGAAGATTTGAAGGGGGAGAAAAGGGCCCCCCATAAGAGGGGTGAAGTTTCTTTCCCAGGTTGGGGGAAGGATCTTGACAGTCCTCCAAACTCCCTAATGGATCTAAAAAACAAAGGACATGTGCTCATACATGCATAAAAATGCATTCCATGCACCATTTCAATAAATATGGAGCAAAGCCTAATTTGATCTCTCCATGTCCTGTTCAAGAAAAATAAAAAGCATGAAACTCTGGGATGCCAGCACAAAATATTCAGGTCTTACCATGTTTAGTTGATCAGTATTGGGATATCTGGACAATGCAGCAGAAATTGATCTTCTCAAAAGCTCACCAATGCCTTCCACGCCAAGCTTCACAGAAATGTGTAAAGCTTCAGGTGCATCTGCAAGACTGAGCAAGATTGCAATAGGTCGAATCTCATCATCACTATATTCAGAAGCCCCGATAGCTATGCATCTCTCATTTATTTGATGCAAAACATAGTCAAAAAGAACCAGGTATACATTTCTCCTTTCCTCCCTTTAGTTTGACAGCACTACCTGCATATATAATAATTACACGTGAGAAACTAATGGTCCTGGATGAGATACAGGAGACACAAATTAAGTACAAATTTGTACTTTAAGTAGGGAAAAAACATAACTTTTTAAATAGTGTAAAATGTTTCTAAAACTTCATTCTCAAAAGCAGATTTAAATAGCAAAAAAATTGGTTGGTTCTTTTGACTAAAAAATTCATAAGCACATTACATGTACACACGAAGTGTGCAAAGAAACTAAGCAAAAACACAAAACAATATACCCTATGATATGTACAGTTCCTATTTACCATATTAACAAACAAAAGAATATATATCTCAAACGAAAAACTTCTCTGAGAAACAAAAATTCTTCTCCAGCTCCTAAACCAAAGGAACTGTACATATACATATCATGGGGTGTATTCTTTCTGCTCCAACCAAAGGCTCCACCAATAGAACAAAAGAGCTACCACTCAAACACACCACCATGTTTCCCTCACATAAGACCTATTCCATAATCAGAGAACCTCTAATAGGAGGCACATCCATGCCACCCCGTGTAAATCCACATAAGTAAGAGCCGCAATTGCTTGCACCTAAATAATGAAGCTGCTGCACTTTTACACATACCACTAGCTGAGTCAACAGATGTGTTAGTGGAATTGTTCTCAGGCCTCAAGGCACAATAATTTGGTTCCATTCAACATGTTTATCAACAATAAAAGGTATGGGATTGCAATGCGTCTTCCTTTAATGCACAACACATGAATGAGAAGCATATACTATCACTTTGTTGTCCCCTACATAATGTACATAAATCGATCACGTTTTAAAGTTTGAAGCAAACTCTGCCAACCAACAAGTTAAAGATACAGGCGAATGCTTCTTCTCACAACGAACAAGAGAAGTATTGCCAGTTGTAGTGAGTCAAATGTTAGATGCCTAAAACCAAGTCCTCCTTAACTTCTTTAATTGTAATCACTAATTTTAGCAGATTTAAGTATTCAGATTTACGTACAAAAAAAAATCGATTTTATAAGAAATAACCAGCATAACACCTCCATGAAAATAAACTCAATTCCTCCTATCAAATCAACCTGCTCAACAAGAAACAATGGGGTATTTGAAACAGCTTCAGCAGACCCATCAGGAACTTGATAAAACATGTTCGTCAACATGCAAATAAGTTTGCAGTGAAGTAATTCTGCCCAGGAATTCCTCCTGCTGATCTGTACAAGCATCTTAATAACCTGCAAGTGAAAGAAGTGTAAATAATGAAACCCAAAACTCAAAGGGATACCAACATAGCTAATGCTTAAAAGGAGGAGACAATGTTAGCACCAATACAACCCATATGCTCCAACTATGTTGCATGATCACTAAAATAAGAAAACACACCGATCAGCATAAATCACTTCTCTTTATAAGCCACCAAAGAAAGACAAGTTCTGGCACCATGATAACAAAGGATACATAAGAACCAGGCCCCAAAAAAGCCTTTATCTCTCCATCATTTTTGTTTTCTCTTTCTAAAGATTCTTCACTGAATCAAGTTGCAGCACACAAGCTACTCCACATAAGTCAAATTTGAAAAGGGTAGTTACTCCGACACCATTTAGGAAACCCAAGCAAGCCAGTTCTAGTTTTGAGAAAACCGCAAAATATTTTTCATCCTATGAGAAGATATCAAATATGAATGGGATGGCTACATTTTTCTTTTCTGGGTTTTCTCGTATGTATGAATCTTTAATTCACTTCACTGCACAAAGTTTTTCAATTTAGACATATCACAATTTTTAATTTATGTTAATTTCCTGTCCATAACAAGTGTAAAAAATTAAAAAAAAAAAGGCAACCTATAGAAATGGTCCCTCTATGCTTTTTGTCACTTTGATCCTCATTCTTTTAAATGTGTCATTTTGGTCCCCCAATTTTCCAATTTGTTCACTTTGGTCCAACAAAATAGAATGAAAAAGATGGTTAAAATTAGCTGATGGAAGTGGCCACATGTTTCTCTTATGACCACACTTACTGGATGAATGTAATAAAAATTTGAAAGTAGCGGACAAAGTAGAAAAAATAAGGATCAAAGTGACAACAATTGGAAACTTGAGAGATCAAAGTGATCTCTCAAGTGTGGTCACATGAGACACACGTGACCACTTTTGTTAGAATTTAAACTGCCGTTTTTAGTAGACTAGCGTGACGTAAATTGGAAATTTGAGGGATTTAAATAACAAAAATAAAGACCATCCTAGAATTAGTGACAATTCTTAATCTCACTCTCTTTGAATTGACGACTATGAGTTGAATGGATAAGAGGATGAAATCTAAAGAAGGAAGATAAGGATAGTTCATAACTCAAATAGTGGGTTATTATTATAGCATTTCTTCTTAGAATGAAAGTGGAACTCATCCTTCATCCCCAGTTAGGTCCCAGAACCACTTTTCTTCCAATAATGGAGAGAACCAAAAAAATAGTTCCCTACATTATGGATGCTGTTTTTGTTTATCAAGTCTGTTTCTTCTTCACTTTACCCCAGTTTTACAGCAGGTGTAAACATATTCCATTCTACTAACTGCCATTTATGAGGAGCATACAAATCACAGAAGCAGGCGTAATCACAACGGAGCAAAGAAAAACGATCACTCACTCTTATGTCAAGACCTTTTAACCTGCTCCTCCGAATTTGTCGTCTATCACAGACAAAATAAAGTAAACAGCTCAGGGCAGAAGCCCATACAGATTCTTCCTTCTCTTCCATCTGTAATGTAGTTAGAAGGTAAAGAGCCTTAGATCATCAAATGTTACTAACAAAGTACATACCATAATTTATTCATGAACCAAAGAGATGTTGGACAACCCAGAAGCAATTTATAGGTTGGATCATAATCAAACAAAGGATGACAACAAAACAAATGGTTTCTGTTCATTCCAACAAAGTTAGTAAAACGCATTACAATTGCTGGAGCATATTGAACCACTCAAGAAGCAATTCCAGCAGCTCTACCATTGATTATGCACGACAAAAGAAAACACCCGGGCTAATCTCTTACTGTGTAGAGATCACAAAGTAGCTTGAAAACTTCAAGCAACTATTGTCTTCAACCACTGAAGTTATTATATATATTTTTTGGATAGGAAACTAAACAATTTTGTTAATATGAAAAGAGAATATCAAAGAGAACTTGGGTTGAACAAGTTGTCGAGCCAAGAAATGAAAAAACAGAAAAGAAATACAATATAACTATGGAATATATTATGCTTTCCAATTCGCCACAATACAAGAGGGCATAATACCCTCAAAATCCTTAGAAGCTGTGAAGCACACGAGAAGCCAAGAAATAAATCCCGACACACAAGACTTCCTTCCAATAATCTTTATCTTTGAATATCCTAGAATTTCTTTCCAATCAAATTACCAAGATTATTGCAAAAATTGTACAATTCCAAAGGGTTACCCCGTTCTTGTGCTTTCCAAACCAATCAAATTTCTCCACTAATTTAGGAAAAAAAAAAAAGTCTTTTGAATCACCCAACTTACCCCTGCTAGTTGAAATGATTCGGACCACAAAAACAAAGCAACAAAGGGGTCTGCATACCAACGGGCTTTTGGTCAAATGATACTCCTTACTTTGTGAAGGTTTTGCCTTCTTAAGGTCAAGAGTTTAAGTCTCCCCCCCCATCCCCCCAAAAAGAATAAAAAATAAATGGGTGTGTGAAGCTACAAATGAGCCCATAATTTCTCAATCTTGAATATTGATGAGTACGTATAGGATAAAATGGTTTACTAAAGATGTGTGCGTGCAGACATTTTGTATAAGACAAATGTGCGGTGAGTGAATGTCGGAGGGGCCAATTTCAATTCTAAGTTAACCTTTTTGACAGGACATGAACAATAGGATTGACACTTTAGCCATACAAGTAATACCTAATCTATGCAATGCCGCTGTCACATTAGGCCCACTGCCACACAACCATCCTTATATGTTATTATGCCACAACCTTCAATGCTTCTACTGGCAATGGGATGCGTGCTAGTATCATTATTCTAAATATTCTTGCAAGTATCCCAGAAATATTAAAACTTCATATTAACCATTAAGCCTAATCCTATGAATTTTTTTAAGATCACTTTGTAATTGCATCTGTATGAATTCCTGAGACATAAGAAGTCATTGTCTGAAAACAGTATGTTATACCGAAGTAATTTTGTAGGTTGTCAAACAATGGAAAATAATTTTTTTTGCAATTACCTGATTTTATCAATCCAATTTGGCACCACTACTAAGTCACAAAGCAAGAGCCATTTTATTCTTTGCAAAAAGACATGAATTTAATTGCTAAAGAGAGGCTTCTCCTAATTATTAGCTCACTCCATGCTACATCATATATATAGTAAGTGAAAATTTTTATGTAAGGTGATTTATAATCGCTTTATCTCTTGCACATAATGGCTTTCCGATATAAGGTCTATATTTGAAATGAAACCTACAGTCTCTATTAGAAAGTTTTGAATTGATTTTATGCGAGGAAAATGCATAATGGTAACCTCCCATGCCATCTGAGAACATTTCTCCATCCAAAATACAATCATTCATTAGTGCCCACAAGAGACTGACAATCAAACCTACCCCCTCTTCAAAGAGAAAGAGAGATGTGGTCAACTATAGTAAACGCTCAACAGGGCCAAAGTCTTGGGTCTGTGTACCCTCTATCATCCATGAATTCAAAGAAAAAAACATACAAATCAAGAGCTCAAGCTTGCCCCAGCCTTAGCCTCATTGCCCAATTTGTTGTCAACGGGCGCACTCTCTAAAACCTCTGGCAAATTTTAAAGCATACTTGTGAAGCTGTTTAGTACCTAGACTCTGCAAGTGAAGTTTTTCCAACATAATTTAAATCTCTCCAATAAAGATAATAACAAACCCATTTCAGACCTCCAGGAAATGCCACTGAATTCCCCCTCAGTATGGGCTAATTAAATAGAAAATATTTTTTGAAACAAACTACCACGGACCTCATCAACCTTTGATTTCCATTCCTAGAAATACAGTTTGGACATATAATATTCCTTTGTCGGTGGAAACTGTTTTCAAATATTCTTCAGTAGGTGGCGAATATCTCAAATCTGACCTACTCTAAAGAGAAACTCTTCTGGCCTTCATGTATATGACGAATGTTCGAGGTTTCTGCTAACATAACCTTCTTGGCTCAATTATCCAAATCTCTACAGGATAGTCCATCCATTTTTCCCTTGCAAGCCAACTGCTGACCAGGTAGCGTTGTGATTTTCTATTTCTCAATTGTAGTAATATTCTAATAAACAAGACCTACAGGTCTATCCGAGATGGTTAACCCCACCTTGAGGGAGTAGAGGCCACCGCTTCAAATCTACTATCTAGTAGTTGTAATAATAATAACAAAAATATTACAATAAACAACCTCATTCCACACTTCACTAATAATTGACTAATTAGTCTTAACAACCAGTGAAATTCTCAGAAAAAAGAGCAATCTGATTATCTTAGAAGCACAGGAGTTGGATAACGTATATTGCAATTTTTGGTAGATATTCATAAGGCAAAGCAAAAAAATTAAAAAAGCAACCATAAGAGTGCAGTTAGAAATTGCTGCTTCCTTAAAGCCTCCAAGCATAGAGTATCCTGGGTATGAAGAATAGGTTGAAACGTGCACCTCACCATGTAGAAAATGTTCCTTCATCAATTCAGACACAGTAACAGAGAACACCATTGTGAAGTTCTGAAACAGCATAGTTCTTTGAGTATAACATTTCAAAGCTGTACCTGAACAAGATGAAGAAGAATCACATACAGAATGCTCAAAATCCAAATCTCGAAATTTTCAATAGCTGAGGAATTTCCCATCTTCTTAAAATAATCTGGTTTTCTCTTTCCTTGGGTGGCAAGTTGCACTTCATTGTCAAAGTATGGATCCTGAGAATACTCTTCTTCAATAGTGGATCCATCACCAGGTACTAGTGGCTCCAATAAATGAGCATGAACCCCAAGATTTAAGATTAAATCAAAAGCCCGGGCTTTTGAGACCAATCTTGGAGAATTAAGCATTTCCTGTGAATAGGTTTCATGAAAGTAAGAAGATATAACAAGATCTTCAACCTAACAAACAAATATGTCAAATGTGCAGCACCTCAAGCATGGATAAAGTGAGAGGAGCAGCAGTCCCAGAATCCAAAACATACCTAAAAAACAAAGTTTTGCAATGGTAATCTCCCATAGTAAATTTTGCAGAACAAGTAAAAAGACATCAGCTAAAAATTGCATCAACCAATGCCATTGTTTATTGGGCAGATGGCTTGAAGATCCCCTCACACAGTAAACCTATTTAGAATTTAGAGTTCATGCCAGAGATTGAATTTCATGGTTGAATAAGCTTTGTTTTGTGATCCCCTGCATACCCAACACACCCCACCCCCTCACATGCATGGGGGTCAAGGAGGAAAGGAACAATTTGAGAATGAAATGCCCTGATAAAGGAAAATAACTATACCAGAACGTACATGTCAATTACAAGTTTGACGAGAACGCTCACAGCCACGTCCATTGATGGCTTTCTACTATTATTACTGAATTTAGATGAGACTGTCATGAGATTAGCTGTTGATGAAGATGGTTCTGAGCAAACCGCAGCAATAACTTCACCAACCTCCACTGGGTTTAACCGTAAAGGTTGTTGTTCACCGGTACACATCAAAGTATTCAAAGTGAGAGAGAGATGAACCATGTAAACAGTAAGTTTCAGCTTCCTATGTGCATGTGATCATTAATGCTCAACAGCTCATACAACCAATTCAATCAAGTGAATTGCTATCACCATGATGCCAATTGATCAGAACTCAAATGCAACAGCACAGTTAGAACCAAACATACTCCTAGTTATGTAAAAGAACACCGATTATTGAATGCAGAAAACTGCAATAAAACTAAAACCAACAAGTTGGCATTAATTTCTTTGACACTCGAGAGTTGGGATTGGAAATTGGCATCAGAAATTATTGGTTTCACAGGAAGAGAGGAGGAGGGGGAGGGGGGAATGAAGCTACTAGTAATATTTTTCATCCTTGCCACCATCACTACTATCCTAGGTGGAGTAAATGAAAAGGATCTCAATTATTAAAAAAATAAGATTACTGAGGTTGGCGATATGCATAAAACACAGAGCGAGTAACTAGCACGGAAAGTCTACTGAAGCTAGCTCATTAAGGCGTGATGGTAAATCATCGAACATTTGAGGAAATTACACCTAATTAACATCTAGAACATTAGGACAAACAAATTGGAAAAATCTACTATTCTGTCATACCTGTAATGACGGTATTGGAAAAGTTGTCGAGGACGTGGTCGGAAGGTACCCACAGGTGAATCTTCCCTGAAAGACAAGAAGTATGATTCTCAGAACAGTAACCTCATAATCCAAATTCTCAGATATTTATTTTACATCAGTAAGGTACTTTACTGCTTTATGCATGCATATGAATGTCAAATGCTAGGCTTAACAGAGATTACTTCCACTTATCAGCTTTACCATAATAGAGTTTGGCTTCGAAGCTTTGTTTTTTTCTAACTCCCTCTCATTGATGTGAAAAGATTGTATCCTTTTCCTGTGGCCGTTAGAGGTGGTGTCTATTTTATATCATGGCACTTTTATTTTGCTTTTTGCTAAGAATGGTTACACATCATCTACGATGAGTCCTTATCAGAATCAGTAAGATCTTTCTTTGTCAGAATTTCTTAAATTTAAGTTATGATTAGAGATGCTATAAATAGTTACAATGCTTAAAATTTGGAGCTTGGAAAATACATGATAATTCAATAATTACTTTTCTTGTCGGACACAACTAAAAAAAAAAGGAATGACGAACAGATACGAAGGTACAACAAGGGAGACGACAGCCAATAGATCAACTCAGTAATTTATCTTAGGTTCACAGAGATACAACAGTATATTTTGTTCAAAGTCTCGAGACATGATTGGTCGTAGAAGGAGGAGTCTCATTGTCACCAACCTCCACAGTCTCATCAAAACCAAGCTTAGCCAACACGTCAGCAAGCATAGTCTTCCTATTCTCACCATAAACATGTCCATCCCACTTCCTCAACACCAGATCCTCCCCCAACTTCACCGCAGCCACCACCGTCTCAGCCGGGTTATCATGTGCCGAATCAACAATTCCCATCTCAACCGCCACATCAGCCCTCAACTTAGCCGCCTTCAACACCACCTCCCGCCAAGCCGCCGGCGACCCGGCCTTGCACTTCAACAGAACCATGAACCAAGCCGGAACTTTATACCCAATATCTAGCTCACTCATGTAGAGAAACCCTCTATCTTTGCGCATTAGAATGTAGTCGTGGCTCAGAGCCAAAACGAAGCCAGCGGCGGAGGCGTGGCCGGTGACGGCGGCTATGGTGGGCATCGGAAGTGTGATTAGGTCGGAGGCGAGAGATCGGAGCTTGGAGGACATGACTTTGAGGCGAGATTTGTCGGATAGGGCCCATGCGAGGTCGTAGCCATTGGAGAAGAATTTGCCTTGCGCCGTGGTGATTAGAGCTGATGGACCATTCGCTTGGGATCGGACTCGCTGGAGAGCGGCTCTGATGGAGTCGATTAGGGTAGGGTTTAACCGGTGCTCATCGTTGCCGGTTAGGGTTAGGATGAAGATGTTGCCTCGCTTCTCTAGCGTGCACATCTCTCTCTCACACACACAGACACAGTGTTGCTCCCTGTATGTGGATATCTGCTTGTGCGCAGGCGCGTGTGTCCAAAGTCCAAAAACCTGCAAGCAGTAGACAGGCGACCGAATAACTATGGTCGGTGTACAGAAGGTCAAAAATTATAAATTTCTAACGCCCACAAATATACAAAAATAGAAGAATAAATTACACAACTCCCCCCAAAAAAAATTACACACGTTGACAGCTGCTTCGTATATAAAATAAATAAATTAAATCTGAAAAAAAAGGGACACGTCTATGCTCCGACAGGTTTCCTTGCCTTGCCTTAACAATGTATCTTAATTTTTCAACCATTTTGACTAATGTTTTTACACCTTCCCTTCCCATTTGATGTTCAATAAATTGTATAAGAAAGCCTAGCAAAGGATATCACATCAACCATTGATGAGCTCGTGTTGGACGAGGAAGTGGTCGATCCCACAACAAGAAATAAGTTGAGAGAGTCAAAGACGATTTAAGGAGTAGTGATAAATTACTTCAGGGGCTGTCCACTCTATTCTGGTTCATTGCAGGCGGTTCTTGGAACACAAAAAAAAAGGGTTAGAAGAGCGTCAGAGTATTTTTTGGCGTATCCCCTTCGATGAGCAAGTCAATTTTTTGAGAAAAGGGAACAAGAAGACATTGTTTGGTATTCTTGAGGGATAATTTTGCGTACCTTTACAATGTGTTTTTGATAACTATTTATACCCCCGAAGACCCATCATTACAGATGGTCTAGTCAATAAGTAGTGTCCAGATATTGGGCAGTGCACCTCATATTTTGCATGGGGGTGCCCCCTTTATTAATTGCTCGGGCTTCCAAGTATTTAATGCTCTTTCCTTGATGCAAAGACTCTTAAATGCTCAGATCCCATAGCATTTAATACCCCGTATCCTTAGCTTCCAAAGCTACTGTGGATGTCCCATCACCTGAAATTCATTAAATGCTTGCCTGGGATAGCCGTAAATCAGCAGGGGTATTTCTGTATGTCTACCCCTCATCCTGTACTTTATGCCACGCGTCTGACTTTCTCTGGTTGAGTGTCTAATTCATTATGTCGTTATGACTTTTATTATGCAAAGCACCCTCATGATTTTTAGTCTAATTTAGACTGTTCATCTGTCAATCAGTAGCATTTCCAGAACCCAAAGACACGTGGCCTGATCTGAACTTCGGCGAGCACCTTTGGGGGTGAGGGCACATAGTTTCCCTCGGAATGGAGGCACCCTTGGAGCCGAGGACACATGTATGTCATAGGGAGGAGGAACACTTCAGCACCGAGCATAAGCACTTGCAAAAGAGCAACATGCGCCATCGAAGCCGATGATATGTGTCCTTGCCAGAATAAAAAGAGGACACGTGTTGGTCATTCGCTTCATTCTCAAAAGTGTCCCATCAAATGACACCTTCATATTGCATGTACAAAAACAAATCCGAACCCTCATGCCCAAACAATATAAAATAAAAATCAAGATAATCAATCAACACAAAAAGATATGACAGACAATATGGGATTCGTATGTTGTTGAGATATCAAAGCATTTAAAAACAGTCCAACACAAAATAAATAGAGAAGTGGGCATAAAATCAAAGGGTTCTTCAATTTCAATTTTAGAGATATTGTTACATTACATTACCAACATCCCATAACAAACACATACTCAGAAACTTTAACCACCGAACCCATAAAGAGTCCTGCCCTGCCTCTTCAAAGCATAGACCACATCCATGGCAGTCACCGTCTTTCTCCTAGCATGCTCAGTGTAGGTCACACCATCACGAATCACATTCTCCAAGAAAATCTTAAGCACCCCTCTGGTCTCTTCATAGATCAGACCACTTATCCTCTTCACTCCTCCCTTCCTAGCCAGCCTCCGAATCGTAGGCCTGGTGATCCCTTGAATGTTGTCCCTCAGTACCTTACGATGTCGTTTCGCTTCGCCCTTTCCTAGAACTTTGCCTCCCTTTCCACAACCAGACATCTTGAAGAAAAATGAGAGATTGAAAACTCTGAGTTTTGCGATAGAGAGTGGTTGAAATGAATTGAGTTGGTGTTATTCCTATAAAAATGTGGTGAGATTTGTTTATATAAGGGAGGTTTGGGGAGGGTTTGAGTTTGAGAATGGGGTTTTTGGAGGTAATTTGAATTTTTTGGGTTTTTTGCGATGGGCGATGATGAGGGGTCGATCCGGGTAAGTTGGATATCACGGTTGGAATTTGTTAGCTTGATGTGGATCGATGACATGGCATCGTGGATTGTGATTCGACGTGGATCTATTGTGATTGGAGCTCCAAATAGGCTTCGAAAGTATATCACTAATATTAATCAAATTTCTAATAAAATTTACCCCTCCAAATTTTTTCCATCCAATATTTTTAGCCTCTACAAGATAGGGGACATGTATATCTCATGTAAGTGAGACTTTATGAGTGATTTTAAGAATTTAAATGCACAAAGAAATGTGCATTTAATGAGAAATAAGAGTTCAATCACATAGAGCAGAAAATGGAGTGGAAGCAAGAGTGAGAGCGAAAGTGCAAAAAAATGATAAAATTTTAAAATATTTGAGAGTGGGAGTACCGTGAATGAAAACGTCATATTATATGCATTCAAATAAATATTCATCCATAAAATTTTAAACAAATAAACTTATAAAAAAAAATTCATGCAACACTAGGTGACAAAATATTTATTTTTTAAATATATATATTGATTATAAAATCTTGAAATAATAATTATAAGTTATAAATATCATTCTAGTTTGATATGTATTTTTATGTACGAGTTAGTAATTTTCAAATAAAATTTTGTAAGTAATAATGAGTAAGAATATAAGTAAATACGAGAAATAATTTGTGAATTGAAAATTTTGAGTTCGCGAATTTTATAAAATGGAAGTGTGAATTCACGGAAAATTCGCTCGCACAAATTAGCGCACAACGCCAGAATGTAAGCTATTTTGAAGGATTATGTTCTTTTTTTTTCTATATGGTATCTAGACTTGTGTCGACTACTCTTTCGAGCTCAACGACTAACCATCATGACTTGAAGTGATCTAAAGCATGTCCCAAAAGGGACAAGGTTGTCTAACCTTTAGGGGTGTGAAAAGGATTGACTCTGAAACTTCTAAATTACCAAATAACATATTGAACCACTAAACCATCCCCAAAGATTATTTTGAAGGATTATGTGACTAAGAGTAAGAGCTTCTACAATCTTATTATTTTTAAGACTTAAATTTAAATTTGGGTAAAAAAATTGGTTAGATTTCATTATTCTTTAAAAATCTAATAGTTATATTCAGGAGCGGAGTCA
Source organism: Ilex paraguariensis (assembly GCA_963454935.2). NCBI lineage: Eukaryota > Viridiplantae > Streptophyta > Magnoliopsida > Aquifoliales > Aquifoliaceae > Ilex > Ilex paraguariensis. The sequence goes on from CAUOFW020005331.1 coordinate 25,517, forward strand.
AAAACATTTGTTTAAGATGGACCTTAATTACACACTCTAATTTTTTATCTCCTAACTAAAATTTAAGAGTTAAAAATAGTAAAAAAATTGAAAATCGATTGACACAAAATAAAAAACTATATATCAATATTTGAATAGAAATAAAGATGATTTTTTGTAGAAAAAAAAATCAAATGAAGGTCAATTGCAAGAATTTTGACTTGTAAAATTCATAAATAATATTTTTTTTAACAAGAAACCCAAAAAAAAATTAGGGTCATATAGAAAATCATTAATACAATGAAAAATACTAAACAATTGAAATAAGAAAATTATAGGGTGCGTATAAGTAAAAAATGTATGTATTATTTTTAGAATATATAAATATAAGTATACATAAAATATTTTTTAAAAAAATTTGAGGGTGAGCATGTATCAACTCTTGCCCATGCGTAGCTCCGCCCATAGTCATATTATATTCTACTAAAAATTTGGATTTGCTCTTTTTTAAATTTATGTTTTTTCGTTGAGGTGTTTTTATGTTAAATCAAATTTTTTTTCAAATTTGAATAAAATTTTTGAGTCAAAATTGAAAATATTCTAATGTTATTTAAGATAATAAGAAGTTAATGACAACCAATGATGAGAAGCCATGTAAGCTTTTAAAAATTTTAAAAAAACAGAAATCGATAATAATAGAATCGAGAATTTAGAACTCATTTGTCACCTATCTATATCTATGTTTATACTATTAATAAAAATATCTAAAGTGAATTTTTTTGATTTTCTATTTTAACCTTATAAAGAATTTTAATTACCACATTATTTTTCATAGTTAAATATCTAAATTACAATCACGACCTTATGTATTTAAATCTCCAATTTACTCTCTTAGATTTCTTTTCTTCTCTATTATCTTTGTATAAAGTTCAATATCTATAAAAAAAATTAATTGACTACGTTACTCTTAAAAAAAAAATGCATCATTATAGTTTTCAATAAAAAGTTCAAAAACTTCATCAATAAATAATACTTTTTTCAAATATATAGATAACATTATGACTATATATATGTATTTTTTTTTTCATCCATACTACTAATAAAGAATGAAACTTTTGTTTTAGCATGAAATTTTTTGATTTACTATTTTACTTTTATAAAAAAAATTTAAATACCACTATCCTTTAATATTTGAATATCTAAATTGCCATCATATACTTATATGTTTAAATCTCCAAATTACCCCTAACATCTCTTTTAATTATTTATTTACTATGTATAAATATCAATATCTATGAAATTTTTTAATTGACTATGTTACCTTTAAACATATATGCATCACTATAATTTTTAATAAAACGCTCAATTTTTTTAAAAAAAAAAACTTTATCAATTTAATATTAGTCATTTTAAATATAAAGATAACATTATCTTTACATATGTGTATTTCTTTCATCCAAAATTTCAACCATTTAATTTTTAAAAATAAAAATAATCTTTTACGTACTTTTTTTAAAATATAATTTATATTAAATCAATATAATTCTTCAATCACAATAAATTTTTTCATATTTTACTAAGAGTTTATATATAAAAATTATATTGTATTTTTAAATAAAACTTGAATTTTAGAATTTTAATATTCTTTTAAATATATATTATAGAGTAATATATTATATTTTAAGATGAATAACACTTTTAGTCTCTAAAATATGCATGTTTTATCATTTGATTTTTATTGTATCAATTTTGTCAATTTGGTCCTTAAAGTATTTAGTTAATGTTTAAATGATCTATATATAGACAATCTGTTAAGTTTTTTTATATAAGTGATTACGTGATACTATTTGACGGAATAACATAATCAAATGAATTTCAAATAAATTATTTTTATCTTTTTTTTAATACTTAAAACAATGAATCGTTGAGAACAAACAATATTTTTAAATTCTATAATATAATACGAGCAATAAAAATATAATTTTGATAATTTTGAAATGATATTTAATGTAGGTACACATATACCTAATACTTTTATTAATGTTTTGTATATAAAAATTATTTACGTGCAACGCACGTGATGGATTACTACTCCATG
>CAUOFW020005332.1:0-27581 GCA_963454935.2 Ilex paraguariensis
TTTGTTTTTATAGAAATTGATATTTATACATGAAGAATAGATCACTAAAATAGATGTAAAGGCAATTTGAAAATTAATAACATACAAACATGATGATTATTTTGATATTTAACTATGGAACGAGAGAGTGACCTCTATAATTTTTTATAAGGTACAATGGTAAATCAAAAATTTTCATGTTAAAATATTTTATTAATAGTATAAATAGATATAAATGTATATATGAATTAACTACTAGGTGTGCGTATTGTTCTTTTTTCAAGTCATTTTTCTTGCTAAAAAATTTTGGTAACGATCGGAAGAGAAAATAATATCATATTTGATCTAAAAAGATTGAGTAACTATAACAACACTTGCGATAATCAATACGACTAAGTCAGGGTTACAAACATGTGTATTTTTTTCTCAAAACCTTTGCATGTATCTCTTTCGGAAGAGTCTCTTAACGGACCCCTCTGTTTTCACTTTCCAATGTACCAAAATAAAAAATAAAAAATTTCACTCATTTTTCTTCATTTTTTTAATAAATATTATTTAATCCATTAATGATAATTTTTTTAATAATATGATGATTTAAAAAAGGTAAATTAAGGTGATGGTAGGAAAAAACAAATTTCGTGTATCACACGTGGTTGGACGCTAGTATAGATAGAAAACAATCAATTTTCTAAGGAGAGGGTTTTGAGAAACTTTTTCTTTCACTTTTTAAAATTTAAGAATTTGAATTATTAAATTTTTTATCTTCCAATCATATCTATACTTACTATTTCTAAAAGGTAGAAAAACTTTTGATTGATTAATCTAACTTTAATAAAATAATAAATTTCACTTGTATCCAAGTCCTAACCTCTCGTGTCCTGTTACATCTACGTTAGTTTTATTCAGAAAGCAAAACACTCCACTCTTCCATTCATGCATTAATTAGCACTAGTAATTGTCTCTCTCTCTCTCTCTTTCTTATTCACTCTGGCTCTCTTCATTAGTTACTCTCTTAGCCACCCTCAAATCCCAAAACTCTTCCACGATCAATGGCGACGGCAACAAGCAAGGATAATAACGATTAGATGTGTAGTAAATGTTGGGCTTTGTAGAGTTTAGTTTGTATATTGATCCGAATGATGATCCAACCCGAAATAATGTTGTGTAATTTTTTAATGAAATTTTTTTTGAGAGTTGGTCTATGGAACGAAGACTTGAGCTGGTGCATAAGACATATAAAAAAATCACTATTTTGGTGATTAGGGTTTGATCGATGTGTATAGTCGTTCTTTGTAATCCTCTCTCTCAATAGTGAACTCCCTGAAACTTTGTGGATGTAAGTAAATTACAGAATCACGTAAAATTTATGTGTTTTATTTTTATTATTTTTTATTCTTAATTTATTTTTCTATTACGTGTGTTTGTCCGTGATTTTAAGGTGCGTTAAATTTCAACAGTAAAGGTGTCGTTCTCTCTCGGTAACTCTATCTTTCTCCTCCATTCTCTCCCTCTTTTGATTCTACAATAACCCGGCCACCTTTCCCCGCCCAACCATCAACAAATGCTATCACCATAATCCCACCCCATGGTCGCTGCCCCGTTTCTTTCAGCTGCCACCACAGCCCAAGCCCTACTGTTGGCCCACTGCCACTAACCATTGTACACCCAAACCCAAACCCTAGCCAATTAAACCCCAATCCAAAACCACCGTTGGACCACCACAACCCCACCCATCAACCAGGGCACGCAAGGTGTTCGATAAAATGATTTTAAGGTTTTGATGATAAGGCAAACATTTTTATGAGATTATTATTGGTAACTGTGCGTGCAGGATTTTGCACAATATAAACACGAGAACAGATTTCTCCCGTGGTGAACTCGAGTCAGTCAATCAAATGCTCAACCTCGCTATTGGAACAGGCTAAGATCCGTTGGCGGCCTGGAACGGTAATGAGTGACTTTCGTGGATCAAAGGAGCGGTCCAGTAAGGCTGAAGGAGGTCCCTGGAACAGAGAAAAACAAGTTAGAAGGGCGCCGGAGTATTTTTCGGCTTATCCCCTCCGATGATCAAGTCAATTTTGAGAGAGGGAAGAAGAAAACAACGAGTATAGGTTTGAGAAAAGGTTTTTTTTGTTTTCTCCCCTCTTGCCTTTTTGTGAGGAGTATTTATACCTCAAAACTCATGATTACTGTCAGTGTGGTCAGTAGGTGATCATTAGATACGAGCAACGTGCGCACTGATCCCTATGAGGAATGTCTTTTCTTTTAACTGCTCGGGATCCCGAGCAACCAATGCTGCGTCATCGGCCTGTCGAATGTTTAATGAGCTCCTCTCGACAAAGATGTAATAAATGCCCAGCCTTAGGGACATTTATTACCTTTCACTTCCGAGCCTTACCGCATTAAATGCTGTATCATCAAGGAAATGGTGTAATTAAATGCCTTGCTTTTCCAAGTCGTGTGTCAGCAAGGGCATCGGTCTTTTTGTATATTGATGTGACATAGTATGCCACGCGCCCATTCTCTCATTGGTTGTGTCTTCTGCCTTCTGACATCAATTGTATAAGACGAGATCATAATGGCTAACCTAGCTTAGCCTAGGCTAGTGGACCGTACATCAATAGCCTCTGCAGGAGCAGAGAATGCCATCCTAGATGGGTACATTCTGGTACGAGGGGACTGGTACATGTAGGGACCCGATGTATCCCATTATCCGACTGAGGGATACGTGTTGATACGTAACGTACTAGGTGTCATTGACCCTTATGAACAGTACCTGTCGGGGGAAGAGGACCCGTGATCCGACGGGTACGTGTCGTGATTACAGTAACAAGAATTACTGATGCCGAGGACACGTGTCTTCATCTTGGAATATCTGGAAATGTCCCATCAACTGCCTCCCAGCCTTCGATCTTCTGACACCGAGGACACGCGTCGTAAAGGAGACGAAGGGTTCCGTAACTATCCCAACTACTTCATCATTGTCTTCAGCCGTATTCCCCTGCTTAGGAGGTCGATGCGCATTAAATACGCCTCTTCGTGCTTCGTGCCCAATGATGGGGATGGGTACTATATAAATGGGTTCCTCTCTTCCTCTCTCACTTTGCCATTTCGAATCCTTCAGAGAGCCCTTGCCTGAAACCTCGCCGAGATCGTTTCCTTTCGTCGTCTACTGTTCAATCATTCACCGGAGTCTCAAGACCAACAGACCCATTCTGCTTCTGAACATTCTGGAGGAAGGAGTCGCTTCAAGTTTTTAAGAAAAAACTTCCTTTTACGTTCTGGTGAGTCCTTGTATCTTCCCTTTCTTCGCCCTCCGTCTCTTCTCTTCTTCTCGTTTTTATGTTCCTTTTGGTTTTTCGATAACTGGAGGTGCTTCTGGTTGCCACTCAGGGACCAATCCTGGAAGCCTCCTTGGGGATCTTCGTGGAAAAATCCCTCTATTTTTTTATCACTTTTTGGAGATGCCTCGTCGTCGCCCTGCACCCAAGATCCTCAGGCCAGTTCTTCGAGGCCAGGGAAGTATAAAGTAAAAGGGGGGCGAGCAAATTAATAGTTTTAGGTCAAGTACAACATCCCCCATATGTAGACATAGAGGATTATAACTGGGCTGTACATTCCGTACCCTCGGGGCCAAGGATGAGATGCCATTTTATACCAAAGTCGTCATAGAGGGCGGAATTAGGTTTCCTCTGCCCCCTTTACTCCTCCAGTTCCTCTCCCATTTCCACCTCTTCCCGGACAGTGTTGCCTTAATGTCTTCAAGATAATTATGGGAGTTTTATAGCTCAACAAGCGTCTCGGGATAAATGTTGGGCTGAACGATATCCTCTTTTGTTACTCCTCTTGAGAGTCATGCCTCAGCAAAACTTCTACCTCAAAGCCAGGGACCCATCCATGTACCTCGTGACTCACCTTCCGACTCGGACAAGGGATACAAGGATGACCTACTCATCTTCAAGGGATCTTGGAAGATGGGTGCCGGTTCTGAGTACAACGGCTTGTTATGCCATTTGGAATGGAGAACAACAACTACGTCGGCTTCTTCGGGTCTATTATTTTGTTCTTGAGATTTTTTAGAACTGTTCATAACTCCCTCCCCTCTCTTTTTGTTGGTGTGCAGACGTCTCCACTCGGAAAACGGCTCCTCCACCTCGGTCCTTGGTGAACTTTTCTGATCTAGTCACTGTTTGGAGATTTACTGGTGACAACGGGTTTGGCCGGGCTGCCCACATCCTCCTGAATTACACTCCCGGATATAAAAAGTTCTCACAGCTTCCCCAGCCTTTCGAGCCATTGCGGTGGTTCGACCTCTTCGATCAGGCGGTGCAGCAAGAGGATGAGGAGAACTTGGAGGAAGATCCCGACCGGGCTACGGAGGCAGTAGCAGACGGTGAAGTTGAGGAGCTAGGGGTTAGAGAGGATTTGGTTTCTTCGCACGTCGAGGTGGGGACTTTGGGGATAGATTCATAGCCTGATTTCCAAATCTTGAAATCTCTAGACACCAAGGACACCCTCGAGATAACTATGTCTAACATGCCCCGCATTGACCTTAGATTCCTGAGGCAGAGGCAAGCCCTCGCTGCCGGGCGGGGGCATGGGTCAACCAGTGGGGCCCCATCTGCAGGGACCAGCGCCATCCCACCTTCAAGAGTTGTTGGTCGGGGTCAAGTGCGTGACTGAGATCCTCAGGTAGAGGAGGAGAGGAGGGTCAAACATAGGCACGACGGCCTTGATAGGGGATCCAGGGCCCCCTCCACTCAGCAGCAAAGCGGGAGAGGCCGTGGGTTACCTCCTCCTCCCCAGCAGCAACAACAATAGCAGCAGAGGTAGACTCCCCCTCCCCTTCCGCAGACGGTGGAAGTCACGAAGTGGAATCTTCGAGCCACTGATCACATGAACCGAGTGATCAGGGTCGACGACTCCATTTTACAGGACCCCCATGTTGCCAATGCAGTGAGTGAGACGCTGCACTTCGAGGCCGACATGGTGGCTCATAGGGGGCGATTAACGAACGTGTTGTTTTGTTCTATCGTCTAGAATTCCCTGGTGGTAAGTTCATCTTTGCTTCAGTCCTTTCTAGCTGCTTTTCTTTTTATTGACAAGTCCTTTCCTTTGCAGGCCACCCAACAGATTTCTGTAATTATGACGCGGTACCATGTGGCTAGGATGGACCTTCAGTGGGTTCGAGAACAGAAGGAAGAGGCCGAGGGTGCCCTGGCTAGTGCTAAGGAGGATATAGCTGTCAGGGATTCCACTCTCGCGGGGCAGGCTGCTCAGATCGAACAACTCTTCAAGGATGCCGAGTTGGCGAAGGTTGGCGCTGAAAAGCTAAGTGCTGCTTTGGCCGACGCTGAGAGGAGGATTACGGAGCAGACACAGCGGCTCTCTGCGGCAGAGGAGATGGATGTTGGTTCAGAGGAAAACTGTCTGGCTCTGACCCAAGAGCTGAACAGGATCAGGATTGAGGCACAGAACAGGAAGTCCGAGGAACAACTCCGAGAGGAGTTCGCCGACGACGTGCTCTCCACTCTTGAGGAAAATAGCAAGGAGTTCTTCAAGAAGGGGTGGGACGAGGCGCTCTGGTCTGCTGGGATTCTTCTAGAATTTTTGCTCTTCCAAATGCACAAATACGTGCCATCGACGGAGATGGAACAGGCTGAAGCCGAGATTACTACCGAGGGCGCGACTCCAATGCCGGTGTAAGTTTCGGCAGATCCGCCCGAGGCGGCAATTGTGGACTTATCTAACGAGGTTTTGCCGGACCAAGCCCCTGACCATAATATCCCTCAGACTCCCTCTGTTGCCGAATTACCTCTAACTCTGCCTGCTCCCGAAGCTGCTCAACCCTTTTGAAAAGGAATCTAGTGCCGAGTCAACAACAACTGATCTGGAGACTATCAAACAGCTCCCTGACGGATCAGTAAAAATATCATTTGACACTGCCAGGTCCACTAGATCTTACAGATTCACCCCCAGGCAAGATCAGATTTCTGAAGGAAGAAAATCTGATTTCTCATCTGTTTCCTATAGAGACAGAGAGATTGCCAAAGAACTTGACCATAGGTTGAAAGGAATCGCTAATTCCTCAGACCCAGTAGCTAGACCAGTGTACACTCCCATAAGTGTCCCGTTAAAGTCTAGGTACACAGAGTTCAAACAAACAGAGAATGATGCTTTTACTCCATCACCTTCTCTGTCACCCACTGCTAGTGCTTTTGATGGAAATGACAAAACCCATCAATTATACACTATCACTAGGGAAAAAGAATTTTTTATGCCTGATATTTACAAATTAAAAAAGAATTTGAAAACCCCTGAGAACAGACCTCTTAGGAAAGCTTTTGAATCTTTATCTTGTAAAACCCAGGAAATCATTAAAAAAGAATGGGTTAAATTAATGTATAAATTAGAATCCGAAATTGCTTTTGAAAACTACTTAAGTAACTTCCACAAAGAAGTAAAAGTAGTAACTCAGCAAAATTGGAAGACAGAATCTGCCGTGATAACCGCTAGTCACCCACCAGCAGAAACTATTGAATTTAAATATGCTAACAAAACTGTCACAGCTTCTCCCTTTAAGATTCCAGTCTTAGAATCTGAAAAGAAGATAGTTGAACAGGTCAATTTCACCAACCAAAGCCTAATTACCATAGGTAAACAGTTGGATAAAATTGAAAATAAAATAAATGAAATTAAGCCATCTTCAGTAGAAAGGCCATTAGTCAACCTACCTGAAGAAAGAAAGAATTTAGGTTTAAAAGACAAAAACCTAATTCAACAGATTGATGCACTTTTATCCAGGAAAGAATCTACTAGTACTTCCCAGATAACAGTCATCAACCAAACAGAAGAAAGCTCAGAGTCTCATTCGGAATCTGATAGTCCAAAAGACACCACTGATTCTGACTCTGAAATAGAAGACTTAGAAAATCAGTTTAGGGATCACAGTATGACCCAACCTGATTCTAAAATCAATGCACTGGTTAGAGTCCCTACCAGCTCCACAAAGAACTGGTATCCTAAACCTACTCCACCAGATCTTCAGTATGAAGAGAAAAATGTGTTGAATCAGTTTTCTGTTCAGTCTAACAGACTCTATGAATGGAACATAGATGGTCTAAGTGAACAGGAAATTATTAATAAAGTCAGTCATCTATCCATGGTTTTAAATAATTATATGACCAATCTTGATAGCCCTGAACCTGAGATCGTTAAACTAATTGTTTCAGGATTCACAGGTGTTCTTAGAAATTGGTGGGATAATTATTTAAACCAAGAACAACGAGACAGTATCATTAATGCTGTTCTCAAAGATGATGAAGGCATTCCAATCTTTGATGAAAGGATTGGAACAGCTAAACCTGATGGATGTAATACTCTTATATTCACCATCATCAAACACTTCATCGGTACCCCTAGTAGCATTACTGCTAGGATTCATGACCAGTTGACCAACCTAAAATGTCCCACACTTAGTGACTTTAGGTGGTATAAAGATGTTTTTGTTTCTCGTGTCATGCTTCGACCAGACTGCCAGAAAGCATTCTGGAAAGAGAAATTTGTTAACGGTCTACCCAATCTCTTTGCCCATAAGGTTAGAGAGACCCTTAGCAAAGACACAGGAATAATTGAGTACGATAGTCTTGCTTATGGAGAACTCATTAGCACCATCCAAAATGTAGGATTAAAATGGTGTGTTGATCTGAGAATCAATAAGCAATTAACAAATGAAAAACATAAGGCTAAATATGAATTAGGAAATTTTTGTGAACAATATGGGTTACAGCCATTAGCTCCTTCCCATAAGAAACACAGAAAATCCAAATCACACAAGCCTTATTTTAAAAACAAATCCTATCAAAGACATTTTCCTCACCACAAAACTGCCAAGAGATCTAAACCAGAATCTTCCAGGAAACCTAGAAGAAAATTTAGATCCAAAAGGACAGACAATAAAGGTAAAGGAAAAGTCCAAGATATTACATGTTTTAACTGCGGAAAATCAGGCCACATTAGTCCTGAATGCCCAATTAAAAAACAAGTAAAAAGATTAAATTTATCCCAAGATGATGAGGACAGAATCCTTGAAATCTTTAGGATAAACAATCTTGACAGCTCTGAAGAATCAAACAGTCCAGTAGACACCTCAGGCTCTTCAGATTATTATTCAGCTTCTGATCACCCTGATGCACCTAAAATTAAAATAGGATGTTCTTGTCAAAAACAAGTTAGGGTAATCACAAAGCAAAACGAAGAACATATACTTATAGACCTGATCTCCAAGATAGAGGATCCAGATCTAAAAGATAAGTATGTAAAACAGCTTAGAAACCTTTTCACTAAAAAGGATAATAAGCAACCTGTTATAGAAAAACAATTAATAAGCCTTAACAAAACTATGGAAAGATTTAGTAAGGAAAAGAAAAAAGAATCACCTTACAAGATCTCCAAAGTGAAGTTAATAAGCTTAAAATTGAGATAAAAGATTTAAAAGCTCAAGACAAGAAATTTGCTGAAGCTTTAACTCTTTTACAAACAGAAAAATATTCTGAAAAATCCCAGGATTCTGATCCAGAAGATCAGACTGCAGATTTTATCAATCCTTTTGATCATCAAGGCTACACACAGGGGATACCAGTAACCTCCTCCTATCAGACGGAAACTTCTGGTGTAACGAACCTGCCTTCATTCCAGGAAGGAGCCACCTCTGATGACAAAAGAATTAGTTTGATTAATTCCTTAACTGTCCAAAAATGGCATGTTAAAGTAAAATTAATCATTAACAATAGTTTTCATATTACTGTTATTGCCCTATTGGATACTAGAGCAGATGTTAACTGCATCCAAGAAGGATTAGTTCCAACCATGTTTTATGAAAAAACATTGGAAAGAATTAGTTCTGCCAATGGCAGCAAAATGAATGTTAGATACAAACTTCCTAAAGTTCATGTCTGTCAGCAAGATGTATGTTTTGAAACATCATTCCTTCTTGTTAATAACATGACTGATGCTGTTATTCTTGGTCTTCCATTCATATATCTTTTGTACCCCTTTAGTACAAATACAGATGGAATATCAACCAAGCATTTTGGGAGAAAAATTGTATTTCCATTTCTTACCAAACCTGAGAAAAAACATTTAAGGCAGCTAAAAGACATTTCTGTCTCACAGTCCCTTAATGTTATTAACAGGAAAATTAAGCAAGTGGAATTTCTTAAACAAGAGATTAACCACCTCAGAACTAAAGAACACCTAACCAATCCAATCTTACAACAGAAGATCGATAGGTTTAGGGAAAACTTAGAGTTCTCCATAAGCAAGACTATCGTATTCAATTATTCCTGTGTCTTTGCTAAGGGTTTCTCTTACCTTATGGGCAAAGAGACTGGGTAAACCATTAACAAATTTTTCTTTCCAGAATGCTTTCTGGCAGTCTGGTCTAAGCATGACACGAGAAACAAAAACATCTTTATACCACCTAAAGTCACTAAGTGTGGGACATTTTAGGTTGGTCAACTGGTCATGAATCCTAGCAGTAATGCTACTAGGAGTGCCAACAAAGTGTTTGATGATTGTGAATATAAGTGTATTACAACCATCAGGCTTAGCTGTTCCAATTCTTTCATCAAAGATTGGAATGCCTTCATCATCTTTGAGAACAGCATTAATGATACTGTCTCGTTGTTCTTGGTTTAAATAATTATCCCACCAATTTCTAAGAACACACCATTAGTTTTGTCAAACAGATTTTTATTACCAACTACTCAGCCTGCAAGGCCAGTAGCCCAAACCCAACTTAAATTGAGTCAGATAATGGCCAATGAAATAGCCAGAATGGACTCAACTAGTACCCAATCGGCCCTGGTTACCCGACCAGTAGCTATATCAACCACTGTTAACCCAAAAACCTTTACCCAAATGGCCCAACAGCAACCTGTCAGGACCACTAGTGCCATGACAAACCCTTATCAGGCCACACAACCCTTTGTAGCCCCATTAGGCCCAAAGGTTGACTATGTCAAAGCCCATTCTGAGAATGTCCTAGCCATTGAATTAGCCCATTCCAAATACAAGGATCCAATAGACCTTGTACAGGCCTACCTCCCAACAGGATGGACCTATATCCCAGTAGACTTGGAAAAACCCCATAGTTTTTACCAAGATATTCTCTACTATACCAAATCCATATTTACCAAGCCCATTTATGATAAGACAAACCCAACTAAGGTTATCTATCATAGCTTGTATATTACCAAGATTATTTCTATTGATGAATGGGGTTCTCACCCTTCTTTACTCAGAGAACTTCCCTATCACAGTAGACAGTTTAATTACTATGACTACATTGAGTCATGGTCCAAAATATTACTCTACCAGAATGAGGATTTGTCCCATTCCTGGTTCCTTAATTTCCATAGAGATTTCAGAAGCCATATTCCTGCATGGTTTAATCAGTGGTGGCATCTACACGGTCCCATTGATGAAATCTTTCCAGCTGATCTTAAAGATCAGATTAATATCTTTTACTCCCTTTACCGTCCTAGTAAACAGGAGTCCCCATTACCTTTATTACTAATATTTTTATGCAGGTACAAAGTCCCGTGGATACTTAAATGGCATTGGGAAATTGTTGGATTCAACTTGACCCGACAATTTTATGCCAAATGGTGGCCCAGATTTCAGCATAGCGACACTATCGCAATGGTGAAACGAGACTTCCCTGTAAGGGTACCAACTCCAGTAGTAGTTCCAGGTCCCTTACCACCAGCAACTCCAATAAAGGAACTGCCCGCTCATTCAAGCCAGGCTAACCTTCCTACAAGGCAAGTCCAACCAGAAGAATCTTCATCTAAAGGTTCTCTGAAAAAGTCTAGCAAGAAGAAGTCCAAGGCAAAGCTCCTCCAGAAGCTCCTTGAACAGCTTGACTCAGATAGTGAATCATCTTCTCAAAGTTCCTCTTCAGAACTCCCAGCAGGATATGCTCAGGATCCTTTTGAAGGAATAGAAGACTTTGATGTCGATGACCTCACACCTGACCTTGCACTCCCGTGAATTATTATTTACATAAAGTGGCTTCAATCACTACTTTCTTCAATAAAGAAAGAAAAGCTGACCACTCTGTGTAAAGATAATATCACCAGTCTGCATAGGATCCCCTTTTCCTAAAAGCAGGATTCTCACAGACAGAGGCAGGACCCACAAATCTGCTTTTCCACCGAAAGTAAGATACCTCTGACAAGTAGGGCCCTCTAGTCCCTTCAGGTTGACTACTTTCCACCGAAAGCAGAGATTCTTCAGACAGCCAGGACCCTTAGTCCACTCTGCCTGTCCTTTTACCCAAGTAAAAGAATCTTATCTTACTTTCCAGCCAAAAGTAGCCGAAAGTAATGAAAGAGACGTTTAATTAATCTGAAGACTCAGTTGAAGTCCGGGAGCCCCTTTCTCTATATAAGGCAGCCTCCTCTTCTCTGTCAAGCAAGCTTTGAAAACTTCAGACCCCTTCTAGTCTGGTTTTTCAGAGATCATTACAAACCCTCTAGTTTTGTAATCATACCTATTACTTGTAAGCCTTCTTCATGATGCAAAAGAAGTGCTGCACCTCTATCACCGCTTATTTCCACTAGACCATTAGTTCTAGTGTAGTAAGTGTTTATTTTCTTTAATTGAAATATTTTGTATTTTTCATATCTGTTCCATATTCTTCTTTATTCCTCTAAATTTCCGCATGTCCTTTTATTTGGTATCAGAGCCATTTGACGGCCTGGTGTATTACCTCTGTAATTTTATTTGAGTCATCTAACTCATCTAGAAATCTTTACTTGTTCCAATTTTTAAATTCATTTGTAAGTAGAATACTCTAGTACCCAACCTTAGTCCAGTCTATCAAGAGTATGTAAGCCGCACTTATCCCGACCGTAAGTCCCGTGTGAGGCAAAGAGTGGATCGCAGGCGAGAAGTTGAGAGAAACCAGATTAGGGGGTATGTCTAGTGTTGACCAACTTACATATAAATTTAAAATTTGATAACAATTTAGATTTTAAAAATGAGTAGATTATTCAGATCTAATTCTAGAGCTAGTACATCTAGATCTTCAGATTATTCTATGCCACATAGAGTAAATGAGGAAGAAATAGAAACAGAAGAAACTAGAACAGACTGGAAGAAATGGAATATTCCTCCAGTTAAAGAAAAAAATATTTATAGCACAACTTGGGTTCAGAAAACCTTTAGTGAAGAACACCAAGTCAAAACTGTTGAACAGGTTCATCCTCTCAGGAAAGAAGATGAGCTTTGCGAGCTCCTCAGTAAGGAGACTCTTAAAATTCACAAGGCCAAAGGATTTAATTTTATCCACATAGGTCTTGTCCAAGTGGCCATTAAGCCTCTTATTACCCAAGGCAGGAATGCTGCTGCCTTACTTGCACTAAGAGATGCGAGGTTTCTTGATTGGGAACCAAGTGTCTTGGGAATCATGGAGACAGGACTCCACCGAGGTCCAGTCTACTTTAACTGCTTCCCAGACTTTACCCTTGACCTCCATTGTCCTAATACCCACATGGCACTAACTCTTGGTATCCGTCTCACAGGCGATATTACCAGATTAGTACAAAATACTAGTTCCTTAGTACTTATCTATAGGATTTATTACAAGTGTATTCGTACCAATTTAAATGTACAAAGCCTTGACCCAAGTCCTAAAGGAAGTACTATGTTAATTCAATCTAGTTCTGCACAGACTAACATCCAAGTCCCAAAGCAGCTACTTTGGAAAGATGTGACTTTACCGGAGTCATGGACTGTACAGAATGAGAATTTTGACAAGGAATCTAGTGCCGAGTCAACAACAACTGATCTGGAGACTATCAAACAGCTCCCTGACGGATCAGTAAAAATATCATTTGACACTGCCAGGTCCACTAGATCTTACAGATTCACCCCCAGGCAAGATCAGATTTCTGAAGGAAGAAAATCTGATTTCTCATCTGTTTCCTATAGAGACAGAGAGATTGCCAAAGAACTTGACCATAGGTTGAAAGGAATCGCTAATTCCTCAGACCCAGTAGCTAGACCAGTGTACACTCCCATAAGTGTCCCGTTAAAGTCTAGGTACACAGAGTTCAAACAAACAGAGAATGATGCTTTTACTCCATCACCTTCTCTGTCACCCACTGCTAGTGCTTTTGATGGAAATGACAAAACCCATCAATTATACACTATCACTAGGGAAAAAGAATTTTTTATGCCTGATATTTACAAATTAAAAAAGAATTTCAAAACCCCTGAGAACAGACCTCTTAGGAAAGCTTTTGAATCTTTATCTTGTAAAACCCAGGAAATCATTAAAAAAGAATGGGTTAAATTAATGTATAAATTAGAATCCGAAATTGCTTTTGAAAACTACTTAAGTAACTTCCACAAAGAAGTAAAAGTAGTAACTCAGCAAAATTGGAAAACAGAATCTGCTGTGGTAACCGCTAGTCACCCACCAGTAGAAACTATTGAATTTAAATATGCTAACAAAACTGTCACAGCTTCTCCCTTTAAGATTCCAGTCTTAGAATCTGAAAAGAAGATAGTTGAACAGGTCAATTTCACCAACCAAAGCCTAATTACCATAGGTAAACAGTTGGATAAAATTGAAAATAAAATAGATGAAATTAAGCCATCTTCAGTAGAAAGACCATTAGTCAACCTACCTGAAGAAAGAAAGAATTTAGGTTTAAAAGACAAAAACCTAATTCAACAGATTGATGCACTTTTATCCAGGAAAGAATCTACTAGTACTTCCCAGATAACAGTCATCAACCAAACAGAAGAAAGCTCAGAGTCTCATTCGGAATCTGATAGTCCAAAAGACACCACTGATTCTGACTCTGAAATAGAAGACTTAGAAAATCAGTTTAGGGATCACAGTATGACCCAACCTGATTCTAAAATCAATGCACTGGTTAGAGTCCCTACCAGCTCCACAAAGAACTGGTATCCTAAACCTACTCCACCAGATCTTCAGTATGAAGAGAAAAATGTGTTGAATCAGTTTTCTGTTCAGTCTAACAGACTCTATGAATGGAACATAGATGGTCTAAGTGAACAGGAAATTATTAATAAAGTCAGTCATCTATCCATGGTTTTAAATAATTGTATGACCAATCTTGATAGCCCTGAACCTGAGATCGTTAAACTAATTGTTTCAGGATTCACAGGTGTTCTTAGAAATTGGTGGGATAATTATTTGAAACAAGAACAACGAGACAGTATCATTAATGCTGTTCTCAAAGATGATGAAGGCATTCCAATCTTTGATGAAAGAATTGGAACAGCTAAGCCTGATGGTTGTAATACACTTATATTCACAATCATCAAACACTTTGTTGGCACTCCTAGTAGCATTACTGCTAGGATTCATGACCAGTTGACCAACCTAAAATGTCCCACACTTGGTGACTTTAGGTGGTATAAAGATGTTTTTGTTTCTCGTGTCATGCTTAGACCAGACTGCCAGAAAGCATTCTGGAAAGAAAAATTTGTTAATGGTTTACCCAGTCTCTTTGCCCATAAGGTAAGAGAAACCCTTAGCAAAGACACAGGAATAATTGAATACGATAGTCTTGCTTATGGAGAACTCATCAGCACCATCCAAAATGTAGGATTAAAATGGTGTGTAGATCTGAGAATCAATAAGCAATTAACAAATGAAAAACATAAGGCTAAATATGAATTAGGAAATTTTTGTGAACAATATGGGTTACAGCCATTAGCTCCTTCCCATAAGAAACACAGAAAATCCAAATCACACAAGCCTTATTTAAAAAACAAATCCTATCAAAGACATTTTCCTCACCACAAAACTGCTAAGAGATCTAAACCAGAATCTTCCAGGAAACCTAGAAGAAAATTTAGATCCAAAATGACAGACAAAGGTAAAAGAAAAGTCCAGGATATTACATGTTTTAATTGCGGAAAATCAGGCCACATTAGTCCTGAGTGCCCAATTAAAAAACAAGTAAAAAGATTAAATTTATCCCAAGATGATGAGGATAGAATCCTTGAAATCTTTAGGATAAACAATTTTGACAGCTCTGAAGATTCGGATAGCCCAGTAGGCACCCCAGACTCTTCAGATTATTATTCAGCTTCTGATCACCCTGATGCATCTAAAATTAAAATAGGATGCTCTTGTCAAAAACAAGTTAGGGTAATCACAAAGCAAAACGAAGAACACATACTTATAGACTTGATCTCCAAGATAGAAGATCCAGATCTCAAAGATAAGTATGTAAAACAGCTTAGAAACCTTTTCACTAAAAAGGATAATAAGCAATCTGTTATTGAAAAACAATTAATAAGCCTTAACAAGACTATGGAAAGATTTAGTAAGGAAAAGAAAAAAGAAATCACCTTACAAGATCTCCAAAGTGAAGTTAATAAGCTTAAAATTGAGATAAAAGATTTAAGGATTGGAACAGCTAAACCTGATGGATGTAATACTCTTATATTCACCATCATCAAACACTTCGTCGGTACCCCTAGTAGCATTACTGCTAGGATTCATGACCAGTTGACCAACCAATCTGAACCTGACTTACCATTAGTTTTGTCAAACAGATTTCTATTACCAACTACTCAGCCTACAAGGCCAGTAGCCCAAGCCCAACTTAAATTGAGTCAGATAATGGCCAATGAAATAGCCAGAATGGACTCAACTAGTACCCAATCAGCCCTGGTTACCCGACCAGTAGCTATATCAACCACTGTTAACCCAAAAACCTTTACCCAAATGGCCCAACAGCAACCTGTCAGGACCACTAGTGCCATGACAAACCCGTATCAGGCCTCACAACCCTTTGTAGCCCAATTAGGCCCAAAGGTTGACTATGTCAAAGCCTATTCTGAGAATGTCCTAGCCATTGAACTAGCCCATTCCAAATACAAGGATCCAATAGACCTTGTACAGGCCTACCTCCCAACAGGTTGGACCTATATTCCAGTAGACTTGGAAAAACCCCATAGTTTTTACCAAGATATTCTCTACTATACTAAATCCATATTTACCAAGCCCATTTATGATAAGATAAACCCAGCTAAGGTTATCTATCATAGCTTGTATATTACCAAAATTATTTCTATTGATGAATGGGGTTCTCACCCTTCTTTACTCAGAGAACTTCCCTATCACAGTAGACAGTTTAATTACTATGACTACATTGAGTCATGGTCCAAAATATTACTCTACCAGAATGAGGATTTGTCCCATTCCTGGTTCCTTAATTTTCATAAAGATTTCAGAAGCCATATTCCTGCATGGTTTGCACAGTGGTGGCATCTACACGGCCCTATTGATGAAATCTTTCCAGCTGATCTTAAAGATCAGATTAATATCTTTTACTCCCTTTACCGTCCTAGTAAACAGGAGTCCCCATTACCTTTATTACTAATATTTTTATGCAGGTACAAGGTCCCGTGGATACTCAAATGGCATTGGGAAATTGTTGGATTCAACTTGACCCGACAATTCTATGCCAAATGGTGGCCCAGGTTTCAGCATAGCGACACTATCGCAATGGTGAGACGAGACTTCCCAGTAAGGGTACCAACTCCAGTAGTAGTTCCAGGCCCCTTACCACCAGTAACTCCGATGAAGGAACTGCCTGCTCATTCAAGCCAGGCTAACCTTCCCACAAAGCAAGTCCAGCCAGATGAATCTTCATCTAAAGGTTCTCTAAAGAAGTCTAGTAAGAAGAAGTCCAAGGCAAAGCTCCTCCAGAAGCTCCTTGAACAGCTTGACTCAGATTGTGAATCATCTTCTCAAAGTTCCTCCTCAGAACTCCCAGCAGGATATGCTCAGGATCCCTTTGAAGGAATAGAAGACTTTGATGTCGATGACCTCACACCTGACCTTGCACTCCCGTGAATTATTATTTACATAAAGTGGCTTCAATCACTACTTTCTTCAGTAAAGAAAGAAAAGCTGTCCACTCTGTGTAAAGATAATATCACATGTCTGCATAGGATCCCCTTTCCCTAAAAGCAGGATTCTGACAGACAAATACAGGACCCACAAATCTGCTTTTTCACCGAAAGTAAGATACCTCTGACAAGTAGGGCCCTCTAGTCCCTTCAGGTTGACTACTTTCCACCAAAAGCAGAGATTCTTCAGACAGCCAGGACCCTTAGTCCACTCTGCCTGTCCTTTTACCCAAGTAAAAGAATCTTATCTTACTTTCCAGCCAAAAGTAGCCGAAAGTAATGAAAGAGACTTTTAAATAATTTGAAGACTCAGTTGAAGTCCGAAAGCCCCTTTCTCTATATAAGGCAGCCTCCTCTTCTCTGTCAAGCAAGCTTTGAAAACCTCAGACACACTATAGTCTGGTTTCAAAGATCATTACAAAACCTTCTAGTTTTGTAATCATACCTATTACTTGTAAGCCTTCTTCATGATGCAAAAGAAGTGCTGCACCTCTATCACCGCTTATTTCCACTAGACCATTAGTTCTAGTGTAGTAAGTGTTTATTTTCTTTAATTGAAATATTTTGTATTTTTCATATCTGTTCCATATTCTTCTTTATTCCTCTAAATTTCCGCATGTCCTTTTATTTGGTATCAAAGCCATTTGACGGCCTGGTGTATTACCTCTGAAATTTTATTTGAGTCATCTAACTCATCTAGAAATCTTTACTTGTTCCAATTTTTAAATTCATTTGTAAGTAGAATACTCTAGTACCCAACCTTAGTCCAGTCTATCAAGAGTACGTAAGCCGCACTTATCCCGACCGTAAGTCCCGTGTGAGGCAAAGAGTGGATCGCAGGCGAGAAGTTGAGAGAAACCAGATTAGGGGGTATGTCTAGTGTTGACCAACTTACATATACATTTAAAATTTGATAACAATTTAGATTTTAAAAATGAGTAGATTATTCAGATCTAATTCTAGAGCTAGTACATCTAGATCTTCAGATTATTCTATGCCACATAGAGTAAATGAGGAAGAATTAGAAATAGAAGAAACTAGAACAGACTGGAAGAAATGGAATATTCCTCCAGTTAAAGAGAAAAAATATTTATAGCACAACTTGGGTTCAAAAAACCTTTAGTGAAGAACACCAAGTTAAAACTGTTGAACAAGTTCATCCTCTCAGAAAAGAAGATGAGCTTTGCGAGCTCCTCAGTAAGGAGACTCTTAAAATTCACAAGGCCAAAGGATTTAATTTTATCCACATAGGTCTTGTCCAAGTGGCCATTAAGCCTCTTATTACCCAAGGCAGGAATGCTGCTGCCTTACTAGCACTAAGAGATGCGAGGTTTCTTGATTGGGAACCAAGTGTCTTGGGAATCATGGAGACAGGACTCCACCGAGGTCCAGTCTACTTTAACTGCTTCCCAGACTTTACCCTTGACCTCCATTGTCCTAATACCCACATGGCACTAACTCTTGGTATCCGTCTCACAGGCGATATTACCAGGTTAGTACAAAATACTAGTTCCTTAGTACTTATCTATAGGATTTATTACAAGTGTATTCGTACCAATTTAAATGTACAAAGCCTTGACCCAAGTCCTAAAGGAAGTACTATGTTAATTCAATCTAGTTCTGCACAGACTAACATCCAGGTCCCAAAGCAGCTACTTTGGAAAGATGTGACTTTACCTGAGTCATGGACTGTACAGAATGAGAATTTTGAAAAGGAATCTAGTGCCGAGTCAACAACAACTGATCTGGAGACTATCAAACAGCTCCCTGACGGATCAGTAAAAATATCATTTGACACTGCCAGATCCACTAGATCTTACAGATTCACCCCCAGGCAAGATCAGATTTCTGAAGGAAGAAAATCTGATTTCTCATCTGTTTCCTATAGAGACAGAGAGATTGCCAAAGAACTTGACCATAGGTTGAAAGGAATCGCTAATTCCTCAGACCCAGTAGCTAGACCAGTGTACACTCCCATAAGTGTCCCGTTAAAGTCTAGGTACACAGAGTTCAAACAAACAGAGAATGATGCTTTTACTCCATCACCTTCTCTGTCACCCACTGCTAGTGCTTTTGATGGAAATGACAAAACCCATCAATTATACACTATCACTAGGGAAAAAGAATTTTTTATGCCTGATATTTACAAATTAAAAAAGAATTTCAAAACCCCTGAGAACAGACCTCTTAGGAAAGCTTTTGAATCTTTACCTTGTAAAACCCAGGAAATCATTAAAAAAGAATGGGTTAAATTAATGTATAAATTAGAATCCGAAATTGCTTTTGAAAACTACTTAAGTAACTTCCACAAAGAAGTAAAAGTAGTAACTCAGCAAAATTGGAAAACAGAATCTGCCGTGGTAACCGCTAGTCACCCACCAGCAGAAACTATTGAATTTAAATATGCTAACAAAACTGTCACAGCTTCTCCCTTTAAGATTCCAGTCTTAGAATCTGAAAAGAAGATAGTTGAACAGGTCAATTTCACCAACCAAAGCCTAATTACCATAGGTAAACAGTTGGATAAAATTGAAAATAAAATAAATGAAATTAAGCCATCTTCAGTAGAAAGACCATTAGTCAACCTACCTGAAGAAAGAAAGAATTTAGGTTTAAAAGACAAAAACCTAATTCAACAGATTGATGCACTTTTATCCAGGAAAGAATCTACTAGTACTTCCCAGATAACAGTCATCAACCAAACAGAAGAAAGCTCAGAGTCTCATTCGGAATCTGATAGTCCAAAAGACACCACTGATTCTGACTCTGAAATAGAAGACTTAGAAAATCAGTTTAGGGATCACAGTATGACCCAACCTGATTCTAAAATCAATGCACTGGTTAGAGTCCCTACCAGCTCCACAAAGAACTGGTATCCTAAACCTACTCCACCAGATCTTCAGTATGAAGAGAAAAATGTGTTGAATCAGTTTTCTGTTCAGTCTAACAGACTCTATGAATGGAACATAGATGGTCTAAGTGAACAGGAAATTATTAATAAAGTCAGTCATCTATCCATGGTTTTAAATAATTATATGACCAATCTTGATAGCCCTGAACCTGAGATCGTTAAACTAATTGTTTCAGGATTCACAGGTGTTCTTAGAAATTGGTGGGATAATTATTTAAACCAAGAACAACGAGACAGTATCATTAATGCTGTTCTCAAAGATGATGAAGGCATTCCAATCTTTGATGAAAGGATTGGAACAGCTAAACCTGATGGATGTAATACTCTTATATTCACCATCATCAAACACTTTGTTGGTACCCTAGTAGCATTACTGCTAGGATTCATGACCAGTTGACCAACCTAAAATGTCCCACACTTAGTGACTTTAGGTGGTATAAAGATGTTTTTGTTTCTCGTGTCATGCTTCGACCAGACTGCCAGAAAGCATTCTGGAAAGAGAAATTTGTTAATGGTCTACCCAATCTCTTTGCCCATAAGGTTAGAGAGACCCTTAGCAAAGACACAGGAATAATTGAGTACGATAGTCTTGCTTATGGAGAACTCATTAGCACCATCCAAAATGTAGGATTAAAATGGTGTGTTGATCTGAGAATCAATAAGCAATTAACAAATGAAAAACATAAGGCTAAATATGAATTAGGAAATTTTTGTGAACAATATGGGTTACAGCCATTAGCTCCTTCCCATAAGAAACACAGAAAATCCAAATCACACAAGCCTTATTTTAAAAACAAATCCTATCAAAGACATTTTCCTCACCACAAAACTGCCAAGAGATCTAAACCAGAATCTTCCAGGAAACCTAGAAGAAAATTTAGATCCAAAAGGACAGACAATAAAGGTAAAGGAAAAGTCCAAGATATTACATGTTTTAACTGCGGAAAATCAGGCCACATTAGTCCTGAATGCCCAATTAAAAAACAAGTAAAAAGATTAAATTTATCCCAAGATGATGAGGACAGAATCCTTGAAATCTTTAGGATAAACAATCTTGACAGCTCTGAAGAATCAAACAGTCCAGTAGACACCTCAGGCTCTTCAGATTATTATTCAGCTTCTGATCACCCTGATGCACCTAAAATTAAAATAGGATGTTCTTGTCAAAAACAAGTTAGGGTAATCACAAAGCAAAACGAAGAACATATACTTATAGACTTGATCTCCAAGATAGAGGATCCAGATCTAAAAGATAAGTATGTAAAACAGCTTAGAAACCTTTTCACTAAAAAGGATAATAAGCAACCTGTTATAGAAAAACAATTAATAAGCCTTAACAAAACTATGGAAAGATTTAGTAAGGAAAAGAAAAAAGAAATCACCTTACAAGATCTCCAAAGTGAAGTTAATAAGCTTAAAATTGAGATAAAAGATTTAAAAGCTCAAGACAAGAAATTTGCTGAAGCTTTAACTCTTTTACAAACAGAAAAATATTCTGAAAAATCCCAGGATTCTGATCCAGAAGATCAGACTGCAGATTTTATCAATCCTTTTGATCATCAAGGCTACACACAGGGGATACCAGTAACCTCCTCCTATCAGACGGAAACTTCTGGTGTAACGAACCTGCCTTCATTCCAGGAAGGAGCCACCTCTGATGACAAAAGAATTAGTTTGATTAATTCCTTAACTGTCCAAAAATGGCATGTTGAAGTAAAATTAATCATTAACAATAGTTTTCATATTACTGTTATTGCCCTATTGGATACTGGAGCAGATGTTAACTGCATCCAAGAAGGATTAGTTCCAACCATGTTTTATGAAAAAACATTGGAAAGAATTAGTTCTGCCAATGGCAGCAAAATGAATGTTAAATACAAACTTCCTAAAGTTCATGTCTGTCAGCAAGACGTATGTTTTGAAACAACATTCCTTCTTGTTAATAACATGACTGATGCTGTTATTCTTGGTCTTCCATTCGTATATCTCTTGTACCCCTTTAGTACAGATACAGATGGAATATCAACCAAGCATTTTGGAAGGAAAATTGTATTTCCATTTATTACCAAACCTGAGAAAAGACATTTAAGGCAGCTAAAAGACATTTCTGTGTCACAGTCCCTTAATGTTATTAACAGAAAAATTAAGCAAGTGGAATTTCTTAAACAAGAGATTAACCACCTCAGAACTAAAGAACACCTAACCAATCCAATCTTACAACAGAAGATCGATAGGTTTAGGGAAAACTTAGAGTCAGAAGTTTGTTCCTCCCTTCCTACAGCATTTTGGCATAGGAAAAAACACATGGTCAGACTCCCGTATATTAAAGGATTTACTGAGGACAATATCCCTACTAAATCCAGACCAATCCAAATGAACCATGAGACCACTGAGATCTGTAAAAAAGAAATCTCAGAGTTACTGAAAAATGGAATCATTAGGAATAGTAAGTCACCTTGGTCTTGCCCTGCTTTCTATGTCATCAAAAACGCTGAATTAGAAAGAGGAGTCCCAAGGTTAGTCATTAATTACAAACCTTTAAACAAGGTCTTAGAATGGATTAGGTACCCTATACCTAACAAACAGGATTTGATAAAAAGACTCAATAAGTCCACTATATTTTCCAAATTTGATCTTAAAAGTGGTTTTTGGCAAATACAGATCCACCCTATGGACAGGTATAAAACTGCTTTTACTACTCCCTTCGGACATTATGAATGGAATGTTATGCCATTTGGGTTAAAAAATGCCCCAAGTGAATTCCAGAACATAATGAATGAAGTCTTCAATTGTATCAGTCATTTTTCTATTGTCTATATAGATGATATACTCATCTTCTCCAGATCAATAGAAGAACACTGGAAGCACCTTCATGCTTTTTATACAATTGTCAAACAAAATGGTTTAATCTTATCTGCATCCAAGATTAAGTTATTCCAAACCTCAGTAAGGTTTTTAGGATATAATATCCAGGATTCTACTTTCACTCCTATAAGTAGAGCCATCCAATTTGCAGATAAATTCCCAGATGAAATTCTGGATAAAACTCAGCTCCAAAGGTTTTTAGGGTTTCTTGATTGGGAACCAAGTGTCTTGGGAATCATGGAGACAGGACTCCACCGAGGTCCAGTCTACTTTAACTGCTTCCCAGACTTTACCCTTGACCTCCATTGTCCTAATACCCACAGGGCACTAACTCTTGGTATCCGTCTCACAGGCGATATTACCAGATTAGTACAAAATACTAGTTCCTTAGTACTTATCTATAGGATTTATTACAAGTGCATTCGTACCAATTTAAATGTACAAAGCCTTGACCCAAGTCCTAAAGGAAGTACTATGTTAATTCAATCTAGTTCTGCACAGACTAACATCCAAGTCCCAAAGCAGCTACTTTGGAAAGATGTGACTTTACCGGAGTCATGGACTGTACAGAATGAGAATTTTGACAAGGAATCTAGTGCCGAGTCAACAACAACTGATCTGGAGACTATCAAACAACTCCCTGATGGATCAGTAAAAATATCATTTGACACTGCCAGATCCACTAGATCTTGCAAGTTCACTCCCAGGCAAGATCAGATTTCTGAAGGAAGAAAATCCGATTTCTCATCTGTTTCCCATAGAGACAGAGAGATTGCCAAAGAACTTGACCATAGGTTGAAAGGAATCGCTAATTCCTCAGACCCAGTAGCTAGACCAGTATACACTCCCATAAGTGTCCCGTTAAAGTCTAGGTACACAGAGTTCAAACAAACAGAGAATGATGCTTTTACTCCATCACCTTCTCTGTCACCCACTGCTAGTGCTTTTGATGGAAATGACAAAACCCATCAATTATACACTATCACTAGGGAAAAAGAATTTTTTATGCCTGATATTTACAAATTAAAAAAGAATTTCAAAACCCCTGAGAACAGACCTCTTAGGAAAGCTTTTGAATCTTTATCTTGTAAAACCCAGGAAATCATTAAAAAAGAATGGGTTAAATTAATGTATAAATTAGAATCCGAAATTGCTTTTGAAAACTACTTAAGTAACTTCCACAAAGAAGTAAAAGTAGTAACTCAGCAAAATTGGAAGACAGAATCTGCCGTGATAACCGCTAGTCACCCACCAGCAGAAACTATTGAATTTAAATATGCTAACAAAACTGTCACAGCTTCTCCCTTTAAGATTCCAGTCTTAGAATCTGAAAAGAAGATAGTTGAACAGGTCAATTTCACCAACCAAAGCCTAATTACCATAGGTAAACAGTTGGATAAAATTGAAAATAAAATAAATGAAATTAAGCCATCTTCAGTAGAAAGACCATTAGTCAACCTACCTGAAGAAAGAAAGAATTTAGGTTTAAAAGACAAAAACCTAATTCAACAGATTGATGCACTTTTATCCAGGAAAGAATCTACTAGTACTTCCCAGATAACAGTCATCAACCAAACAGAAGAAAGCTCAGAGTCTCATTCGGAATCTGATAGTCCAAAAGACACCACTGATTCTGACTCTGAAATAGAAGACTTAGAAAATCAGTTTAGGGATCACAGTATGACCCAACCTGATTCTAAAATCAATGCACTGGTTAGAGTCCCTACCAGCTCCACAAAGAACTGGTATCCTAAACCTACTCCACCAGATCTTCAGTATGAAGAGAAAAATGTGTTGAATCAGTTTTCTGTTCAGTCTAACAGACTCTATGAATGGAACATAGATGGTCTAAGTGAACAAGAAATTATTAATAAAGTCAGTCATCTATCCATGGTTTTAAATAATTATATGACCAATCTTGATAGCCCTGAACCTGAGATCGTTAAACTAATTGTTTCAGGATTCACAGGTGTTCTTAGAAATTGGTGGGATAATTATTTAAACAAGAACAACGAGACAGTATCATTAATGCTGTTCTCAAAGATGATGAAGGCATTCCAATCTTTGATGAAAGAATTGGAACAGCTAAGCCTGATGGTTGTAATACAGTTATATTCACAATCATCAAACACTTTGTTGGCACTCCTAGTAGCATTACTGCTAGGATTCATGACCAATTGACCAACCTAAAATGTCCCACACTTAGTGACTTTAGGTGGTATAAAGATGTTTTTGTTTCTCGTGTCATGCTTAGACCAGACTGCCAGAAAGCATTCTGGAAAGAAAAATTTGTTAATGGTTTACCCAGTCTCTTTGCCCATAAGGTAAGAGAGACCCTTAGCAAAGACACAGGAATAATTGAATACGATAGTCTTGCTTATGGAGAACTCATTAGCACCATCCAAAATGTAGGATTAAAATGGTGTGTTGATCTGAGAATCAATAAGCAATTAACAAATGAAAAACATAAGGCTAAATATGAATTAGGAAATTTTTGTGAACAATATGGGTTACAGCCATTAGCTCCTTCCCATAAGAAACACAGAAAATCCAAATCACACAAGCCTTATTTTAAAAACAAATCCTATCAAAGACATTTTCCTCACCACAAAACTGCCAAGAGATCTAAACCAGAATCTTCCAGGAAACCTAGAAGAAAATTTAGATCCAAAAGGACAGACAATAAAGGTAAAGGAAAAGTCCAAGATATTACATGTTTTAACTGCGGAAAATCAGGCCACATTAGTCCTGAATGCCCAATTAAAAAACAAGTAAAAAGATTAAATTTATCCCAAGATGATGAGGACAGAATCCTTGAAATCTTTAGGATAAACAATCTTGACAGCTCTGAAGAATCAAACAGTCCAGTAGACACCTCAGGCTCTTCAGATTATTATTCAGCTTCTGATCACCCTGATGCACCTAAAATTAAAATAGGATGTTCTTGTCAAAAACAAGTTAGGGTAATCACAAAGCAAAATGAAGAACATATACTTATAGACCTGATCTCCAAGATAGAGGATCCAGATCTAAAAGATAAGTATGTAAAACAGCTTAGAAACCTTTTCACTAAAAAGGATAATAAGCAACCTGTTATAGAAAAACAATTAATAAGCCTTAACAAAACTATGGAAAGATTTAGTAAGGAAAAGAAAAAAGAAATCACCTTACAAGATCTCCAAAGTGAAGTTAATAAGCTTAAAATTGAGATAAAAGATTTAAAAGCTCAAGACAAGAAATTTGTTGAAGCTTTAACTCTTTTACAAACAGAAAAATATTCTGAAAAATCCCAGGATTCTGATCCAGAAGATCAGACTGCAGATTTTATCAATCCTTTTGATCATCAAGGCTACACACAGGGGATACCAGTAACCTCCTCCTATCAGACGGAAACTTCTGGTGTAACGAACCTGCCTTCATTCCAGGAAGGAGCCACCTCTGATGACAAAAGAATTAGTTTGATTAATTCCTTAACTGTCCAAAAATGGCATGTTGAAGTAAAATTAATCATTAACAATAGTTTTCATATTACTGTTATTGCCCTATTGGATACTGGAGCAGATGTTAACTGCATCCAAGAAGGATTAGTTCCAACCATGTTTTATGAAAAAACATTGGAAAGAATTAGTTCTGCCAATGGCAGCAAAATGAATGTTAGATACAAACTTCCTAAAGTTCATGTCTGTCAGCAAGATGTATGTTTTGAAACATCATTCCTTCTTGTTAATAACATGACTGATGCTGTTATTCTTGGTCTTCCATTCATATATCTTTTGTACCCCTTTAGTACAAATACCGATGGAATATCAACCAAGCATTTTGGGAGAAAAATTGTATTTCCATTTCTTACCAAACCTGAGAAAAAACATTTAAGGCAGCTAAAAGACATTTCTGTCTCACAGTCCCTTAATGTTATTAACAGGAAAATTAAGCAAGTGGAATTTCTTAAACAAGAGATTAACCACCTCAGAACTAAAGAACACCTAACCAATCCAATCTTACAACAGAAGATCGATAGGTTTAGGGAAAACTTAGAGTCAGAAGTTTGTTCCTCCCTTCCTACAGCATTCTGGCATAGGAAGAAACACATGGTCAGACTTCCCTATATTAAAGGATTTACTGAGGACAACATCCCTACTAAATCCAGACCAATCCAAATGAACCATGAAACTACTGAGATCTGTAAAAAGGAAATCTCAGAGTTACTGAAAAATGGTATCATTAGGAATAGTAAGTCACCTTGGTCTTGTCCTGCTTTCTACGTAGTCAAAAACGCAGAGTTAGAAAGAGGAGTCCCAAGGTTAGTCATTAATTACAAACCTTTAAACAAGGTTTTAGAATGGATTAGGTACCCTATACCTAACAAACAGGATTTGATAAAAAGACTCAATAAGTCCACTATCTTTTCCAAATTTGATCTCAAAAGTGGTTTCTGGCAAATACAGATCCACCCTATGGACAGGTATAAAACCGGAAACTTCTGGTGTAACGAACCTGCCTTCATTCCAGGAAGGAGCCACCTCTGATGACAAAAGAATTAGTTTGATTAATTCCTTAACTGTCCAAAAATGGCATGTTGAAGTAAAATTAATCATTAACAATAGTTTTCATATTACTGTTATTGCCCTATTGGATACTGGAGCAGATGTTAACTGCATCCAAGAAGGATTAGTTCCAACCATGTTTTATGAAAAAACATACCGCTTTTACTACTCCCTTCGGACATTATGAATGGAATGTCATGCCCTTTGGGTTGAAAAACGCCCCAAGTGAGTTCCAGAACATAATGAATGAAGTTTTTAATTCCATTAGTCATTTCTCTATTGTTTATATAGATGATATTCTCATCTTCTCC
>CAUOFW020005333.1:0-27577 GCA_963454935.2 Ilex paraguariensis
ATCACTGGAATTGCCCCACCCATCTTACAAATGACCTCGGATATCTAGACCTCATTGCCAGATTATCATCCAAATTCTTTGCAGCCTGATCAGGTGTACAGTGGTTACTTGCTTCGAATGGCAAATACTCTACCAAATTAGCTTGCAACAGCCTTTATATTTCATCTCCGAAGGTTCCATGGTACAAATTATTTGATAGGGAAAGTCAATTCCAAGAATAAGTTTTATTTTATGGCTGAAATTGCTAGGGAAATTGATAAACAAGGACAAGCTGTGGGCTTATATGCCTAGGGGAGGTCATGTGTTTTCTGCAGAATAGAGGATGAAGATCAGCAGCATTAGAAATTTAGAGTTTTTGTGTTGCAGAAATGTTTATATGACCTCCACTCCTATTTTTTTTTCAACTTCATTTGAAAAATTCCAATGGAATTGAGAGTAAACTACTTAGGATTACGCTCGTTAAACCTGAGGGTTCCCATCCATGTGCTATGGAGAGTGAAAAGGAATTGTGGTTAGATTCAAGTACTAACAAGATAGGAAGCACGGATATTTTTTGGAGGGGTGTCGTGGCACTGCTGGATATGGACGGATACGTGTCCGATAAGGCTAGAGGTGTGCTAAATAGTAGACTAAGCCAGACACGACCAGGACACGATTAAGATACGGTCAAGACATGACAATAAATTTTTTTTATTAAAA
This sequence comes from Ilex paraguariensis, assembly GCA_963454935.2. Lineage (NCBI taxonomy): Eukaryota > Viridiplantae > Streptophyta > Magnoliopsida > Aquifoliales > Aquifoliaceae > Ilex > Ilex paraguariensis. The sequence continues at coordinate 700 of CAUOFW020005333.1, forward strand.
AAAACTATTAACTCTTAAAAAGAGTGTAATTTTTATTTTTTTAATATATTTTTTGTTATATAACTTATATACTATGAATGCTAATAGATGTTGTTGGGAACCGTATAACATATTGCGGAAGCGTAGGATTAAAGACATACCTTATTCGTTTTAATCAAAAAATCATTTGACGATGTTCCACGTACTTTAGAATCTAAAAATCGTCTTTTCTTCGAATGCTCAAGCAGTATGGTGTTTTTACACAATAAGAATCAACACCGAGTTTCCACAACACAAAAGCCTTCTAACATTATGTAGGGAGAGAGAGAAATATAGTAGGAGACTTTAACGTTTGAATATTTCTCAAAAGATTTATCATCTACTGGATTGCCTTGGATTTATATAGGCAACCAATAGGTGTTATTAAAAGACACCTCATATAGGGACATGTCTGTTAATATTTAACTGACATGTATTTTGGGTGCTAAAGGATACCTCCAAAAGACATGTCCCTTTGGACATTCTTTAATTTTGGGTTGACCCACCATGGGCGCCCCGGTTCGGGTCCATGACTCAACCAATATCTAACATCTCCCACTCGCACATGGTAGGTACGATATTGTCATCTCTCTCAATCCATTATATACATCAACATCAATTCATACAGGCTAATAGGTCGTGCGACAACTTAGCACACTAGCAATTTGGGAGCTCTACACTAAAAACTTTACAGAGCCAACACAGAGACATCAACCCCAAAAAAAAAATGGTGTCTCAAGTACTCTAGATCTATTTGAATACACCGGTTCAAGCATCTCTAATCCCTCACAATATAAGAGCATGCATAACCCTTCGAAGCTTTCGCCTATACATTCACACTTTCTCACTATCTAAACTAGCGCCCAAAGTTGTCGACAGTGAATATATCGCATGATGTTCCAAATGATCTTTCTTTCGCCCTCATGTCACTTAGTTCAAAAGTCTGAATCACTCATGGCCATAAGTTACATGCCAAAATAGCTGAGCATTAATTCTTTCACTTTATGACATAGTCAAAAGTCAGAGAGTACACAGAATGTTTGGTTAAACAAATAACCTGGTCATGTAAAAATGACTCGGAGGGCTCACACAGTGAAGAAATATGGATCCATTCTTTCACCTCCTTAATTGTCGCCAAGCACATGTAGCATGAAATATATGTCACGGTGGAGTGTCTTGATCCTAATGAGAGCGTATGTAATACTCAAACACCATATAGATCTTAGTCTAGTCGCTCTACAAGCGTCTAACCTGAGTTCTCTATTTGGTCGCCCTCCAAAGACACCAAATTAAGATCTCGCATCTGGCTAATCAACAAACATAGGCATAATGGACATGGAGTTGTGTCCATTATCGATCCTCAAATGTTAGATTTCATTCTGTGTACAAAATAGAGCGATACTATATGCTAAAGTATCTCATCTTTGCTTTCCATATTAAGCACCAAAGGTGATTGCTCATGTGAGTGAGCTAATCACGTTCGCTGACATACTTAATGTGTGTGCTTTCTCAAATATCAAGGTAATCAAGCAATATAACATTTAATTGTAATTAAAACCATGTATTAATGTCTCAAAAAAATGTTAATACAAATGACTGTGTGATCCATACTGTCTCTAGCACATAATCAATGCCTACAAAGTCCTAGAGTTCTAACATGAGCCATATACACATCTCTAACTATAGGCTTAGTTAGGGGGTCTGCAACCATATGAGTTATAGGTATGTGTTTTAAGATTACTTCTTTTTGTGTAATCATGTCTCTGATGTAATGATATTTTAGATCTATGTGTTTGGTTCTTCCATGATACTTAGGATCCTTAGCATAAGCTAATGCAGCCATGCTATCACAATGAATCATCACTGCGCCCAAGGTATGTGTGACAACTCCTAGATGTTGAAAGAACCTTCTTAACCAAACAACTTCTTGTACAACAGTAGAACAAGCCACGTATTTTGTTTCCATGGTGGATAAAGATATGCATGATTATTTTTTACTACTCCATGTAATGGCCCCACCATTAAATAAGAAAGCATATCCTAATATGGACTTGCGTTCATCTATATCACCACCCCAATCAACATCACTATAACCAATTATCTGTAAATCTGGAGACTGGTAGCATAACATATAATCTTAAGTCCCCTTAAGATATCGTAGTATCCTTTTGACTGCCTTCCAATGAGCTATTCCAGGGTTTGACTAAAAACGACTAACAAGGCCTACCACAAAGTAAATATCGGGACAGGTACACATCATAATGTACATTAAGTTACCTACTGCATTGGCATAGGGAACACGAGCTATCTTTTCCTTTTCCTTAGGAGATTTAGGGCACATCTTTAGGCTTAGGCTATGGTCTTTTGTTACAAGAGTGTCTATGAGTTTGCAGTTTTGTATGTGAAATCGTTCAAGAACCTTCTTAATGTAAGTCTTTTGAGAAAAACAAAGAAATTTCTTAGAACGATCCCTTAAGATCTTAACTTCAAGCATATAACTTGCTTCACCTAGGTCCTTCATCTCAAATGTTGAGGACAACCACTTTTGAGTAGTGATAATTATCTCCTTATTATTTTCAACTAATAAAATATCGTCAACACACAGAGATAGAATCAAGAAGCTATCTTTAGACCATTAACATACACACAATGGTCTTCATCGATCATTGTAAACTCATTAGAAGTGATAACTCGATGAAACCATAGATACCATTATTCAAATGACTATTTCAGGCCATAAATGGATCGTCGAAGTTTACACACTTTGTTCTCTTGACCCACCACCACGAAGCTCTCAGGTTGATCCATGTAGATCTCCTCATCCAGTTCTCCATTAAGAAATGTAGTTTTAAAGTCTATTTGATATAGTTCTAAATCCAAATGTGCGACAATAGCTAGAATCATGCGAATTGAGGCAAACCTTACAACTGGAGAAAAAAATTTCCTTGTAGTCCACAACCTCTCTTTGGGTGTAACCTTTTGCCACTAGGTGAGCCTTATATCTTTCTATGGATCCATCCGCCTTGCACTTAATTTTGAGAACTCATTTGTTCCCAATGGCCTAGCGCCCAGGAGGAGGTCAACCAAGTCCCAGACTTGATTAGCCTTCATTGACTCCATCTCGTCATTCATTGCAGCTATCTACTCATTACTAGCTAGTAATGATAGAGCCTCTTTAATATTTTTGGGTTCGGCATCATCATGTGGAGCAACCATGAAAGCTTCCCCTTCAATCTCAAAATGACGTCGAGGGATGGTTCCATGCTTACTTCTATGCAACTCTATGTCGTATAGATCTACATCCATTGGAACTGATCCACAATTAAGTATATTGCTCCCATTGTCCTTAGGAGGTGACAAAATTATTTTCTTCATCTCTACTTGGTTAATGCGTGTATCTCTTTGGGGATCATCTAACTTATAGAGTTCTATTCCTTTAGACACATCTCCTATGTTGGGGAAATCCACTTCAAGGAAAATTACATCCTGTAACTCACTTTCAGTTACCTTTCTATCAAGTTTTTCACCTATAAACACATAGCCCTTAGAGTGCTCAAAATAACGGATGAAGATACACTTCTTTTCTCTAAGATCTAACTTTACATATTTATGAGAAGTATTGTGTACATAAGCCACTGAACCCCATGACAATAAATTATTCAAGTCAGGTTTTGTGCCAGTCCATAACTCATATGGGGTAGAAAGAACTGATTTAGAAGACACTCGGTTAAGGATATAAGCAGCAGTCGATAAAGTATCTCCTCAATATGAAATTGAAAAATGAGCATGTGCCATCATAGACCTAACCATATCAAGCAAGGTACGATTTCGTCTCTTCGCTACACCATTTTGTTGTGGAGTGCTAGGTATTGTCAATTGCTTGATTATTCATTTTTCTTCACACAGTTCTTAAACTGTTCAGATAGATACTCGTGACCTCGATTAGTTCTAAGAACCTTAATATTATTATCTCATTGATTCTCAACCTCTTTAATGTAACGTTTGAAGCAATCCAATGCTTCAAACTTGTGAGAATCAAATAGACATGACCAAAGTACGTAAAGTCATTTATAAAAGTGATAAAATAGGGTGCACCATGTCTTGCCTTCACATTCATTGAGCTACATATATCTGAGTGTATTAATTGCAATGAAGTAGATGCTCTTTTGGCCTTACCAAATAGTTTTCTATTTGCCTTACATGCGACACAATTTTTACATGTAGGCAAGTTGATTTTCGCGAGTGGGCCCAAAAGTCCCTCTCTAGCTAATCCATTCATTCTATCTTGCCCAATATGACCTAATCTAGCATGCCATCTAATAGAATCAACACTATCCTTAGATGTAACATAAGAATAAATTTCATTACTAGAATGATCAATATCTAATACAACAAAACCATCTATAATATAACCAGATCCATAGAATGTAGTTCCCTCATAAATGCCAACATGTTAGCCTTCAAAACAAAAAATAAAACATAGTCTCATTAAGCTAGTAATTGATAACAAATTTTGTCAGATTCTAGTTTGTATGTGCCAATCCCAAGCACATCTATATTGGACTCGTTCCCCATGTAAATTCATTTGTTTCTAGTTGGAACTCGACGGTACTCCACAAATCTGAATCTATGTCTCGTTATGTGGTCTGTTGCTCCTGAGTCTACAATCCACGAATTAGGAGAATGAGCAACAAAAACTTAACTAGTAACTAAACAGTCAATACGAGAGACAGAACTAGAGAGTACCTTCTTCAGCTTAGTGCATTCATGAGCGAAGTGACCCTTCTTGTTGCAGTTATAGCAGACCATGTTGGCTTTATTCTTCTTACCAGTTCTTTTACCCTGCTTGGACTTGTTATAATTAGAATGACCAGCCCTAGTTTGAGCATCATACCTATTTTCATCGCACTTGTGTTTGGATCTCAAGGTCTTGCGCAAGCTTACTTTAGCCACATAAGAGCTACTCTTACCTTTGTTAGCCTCCAAACACTCAGCCTCAAGCTTAAGGTGACGCGGTAGATTCTTGAATGTTTTCACACTCTCATTATGCATCATGTTTCGTTTTATATGCTCCCATGATGGTGGAAGGGAGTGAAGTACAACTTGAACTTGTTGTTCATTGGTCAACACATGACCAGCAACACCTAAATCACGTATCATAGAGGCCATAGCCCTCAGATGTTGTTTTATTGTATGCTTTGGTTTCTTTTGATACGAGTCAAATCTCATGATCAAACCATGAAGCCTAACAAGAGAAGTAATACCAAACTTCTCTTAGAGGGCCTTCCATATGGCATGAGCTGTGGAGTAATTCTCAAATTCAGGAATAAGATCATCTTGCATGTTTGCTTGCATGGTATAGCGTGTAAGTCGATCCTTATTCTGCCAAGAATGGTAAACCTCTTGTTCTTGGCGGGTTTGAGGTCGCTCAGGCTCTGGCAATACAGAGTCAAGAATATCCAAAATTTGTTGCTCGTACAGGACAAATCGAATCTTACAACGCCATGTGTCATAGTTATTGCCGTTCAATTTGTCGCCCTTAGTTAATTAAGCCACTATACTTTTAGTAGTCATTATGATCTAATCTACATTCAGAGATAATGCGTATGGGATATTAGCACAACACATTCTATAATTTTGCCGCAAAAAATTTAAATTCAAGTATTAACAACATTCACAAGTCGTGAGATCGAAAGTTCACTAAGTTCCCAATCATCTCCCGCACCATAGGTGATTATTAATAATACTTAATTTAATTAATGCGTAAAATTTCGATTTTCTAATACTGAATAAAATAAAATCCCCACTAAATCTAGTATCTCTAGGCATACTTATCACAATTAATTTTATATCACGCATGTTATTACTTTACATAAAAAATACATGCAATTTAATTTAGAGATATGACATTCTAATTTAAGTAGTGCAAAATAATGAAATAAGTGCTATAGATCAATGAAACCAAAACACCATATCACTACATAATTTGGGTCCCACGAACCCATGTGTATGAATAGCAAACATCCAACTTGGAGTTTCTGCCTAACATACATCATCATTATATTTTATGCAATTTCTTGCCATATGTACTAACAATACACATGCAGTAAAAAAAACTTCAAGTTTCTTTTTTTTTTTTTTTAAAAAAAATATAGTGGTCAAGAGGAAAATCAAGTGCAATTGTGATTTTGAAAGGAAAAACGTGGGTCTCCTACCACCACATGTTTCCAACATGTATTTTTTTTGCTTATGCCTTCTGAATGGTGTACTTAACAATTGCAGGTACAGAAAAAATAAGGGAAAAAAACTAAAATCATAAAGTGTGTCGCCTTCTTCGATATCATGAAGTCATTCATAATTCGGGCGTTACAAGGATCAGATTTGTGAACGCAGATCACAGTGGGCAATCCTTATTTCAGGTCCAATCTAACAATATCGATTTTGAATTTTTCAAACCAAATGTTTAACTTTAGTCTTTTCTGATATGCCAAAAAAAAAAAAGAACATCCCAATCGGCTGTGATACCAATGTTGAGAATTGTATAACATATTGTAGAAGCGTAAGATGAAAGACATACCTTATTCGTTTTAATCAAAAAATTGTTTGTGGATGTTTCGCGTACTTCAAAATCTAAAAATCGTCTTTTCTTCGAATGCTCGAGCAGTATAGTATTGTTACACAATAAGAATCAACACCGAGTAGAGGGAGAGAGAGAAATAAAGTAGGAGACTTTAACGTTTGAGTATTTTTCAGAAGATATATCATTTATTAGATTATCTTGGGTTTATATAAGCAACCAATAAGTGTCATTAAGAGACAAATCATATAGGGACGTGATTGTTAATATTTAACAGACATGTATTTTGGGTACTAAAGGATACCTCCAAAAGACATGCCCCTTTGGACATTCTTTAATTTTGGGTTGACCCACCATGGGCGCCCTGGTTCGGGTTCATAACCCAACCAATATCTAACAGATGTAATGATATTTGATGAAAATTGTGGATATGTATTTTGATCTATTTCAATTTTAATCAAAAAATAATCTTTGTTAGGTCTTATTATTAATATTATTATAATATATGCTTTATTTTTAATATATTACCACTCTTATTATTTTAAAAATATATTATATTATTTTAATAGTCGTATTCTTATCGGACTCACGTCCTATATTTTTAAACTTTTGCGTATTCTTGTGTCCGTATTGAATACGACACCCGTGTCCGTATCTATACTTCCTAGCTGAGAAGGAAATGAAGCTCCTATTCATAGTGTTCTCAATGTACACACCATTCTTTAGCAGCGATCTTACAAAGTAGGCTCAACTAGTCACTCTGTTGCTATTTTATACAGATAGTATAAGAGAAAGCTCTGCTAGAGGTTTAATGTCTTGGAGTATGGTAAAAGTATCCGGCTTTCGTATCAGATTAATCCTCTTACTGGAGTTTCTCATCACATGATAAGTTCCCACGATAGGCTAGCTCAATGTCACATCCCATACCGCTTGAGTCAAAGTAGTAAATCCTAAGGTTTGAAAGGATAAGAAGAAAAAATGGAAGAATGAGAAAAAGAAAGAAAGAGGGAAGAATAATTTGGGTGTAGATTATATTGTCATATACTCTCCCATATGACAACTTGATATTATGAATAATTACATTATTATCTTACACTATTAATAATATCAAATAAGAACTCTAACACTCTCTCTTAAGTTGGATTATAAAGATAAAAAATATCCAACATGGAACAAAGATTAGTGAAGATAAATCGAGTCAATGGTTTGATGAGATGTCACTTAATTGATCACTAGACCTCATGTATGGTATGATAATCTACTTTCACGTCAAGAGATCTCAAATAAAATGGTAATTCATTTCGATGTGTTTAGCCCTCTCATGAAACACTGGATTACCGGCAATGAAAATAGTCATCGGATTGTCACAGTGCATCTCCATAGGAGAGGGAATACTAATACTTATATCATGAAGTAGAGAACAAACCCACAATTTGTTCTAATAGTAACTAATTATGTAATTTACCCTAATAATTATGGATGATGAAGGATGATATAATAATTATTTATCTAGTACTCCTTTCAGATACCGAAGAATATGACAGATAGCATTCCAATGAGGTTATGAGGAACATGCATGAACTAACTCACCACACCAACATAGGTGATATCAGGACATGTAATTGTGAGATAAATCAGCTTACTTCTCCACTCTCTGCATCTAGCATCTAACTTAGCTATGGAGTTCAAGGAAATATCAGTTGAAAGTCCACCAAGAGTACCAGTTTCAGACAACAAATCCAATACCCAGCAAAACTAATCCATCCCTTGAACCATGAAACATGGATCCCAAGAAAATATAGATGATAACCTAAGTCTTTGGCAACCAAGCGTTCCTTCTAACGCTCAATTGAACTACCAGATACTTCACTATGTAGACTCAATTATAAATGTCATGCTGCTTACCAAAAGAGAGAGTAATAAGGTCTCATGTTCAATTCTCAAGGACTTTCATTTCCTTGTACATATAGCTAGTTTTCAACCAAGAGATACCAATGCCTAGTTCAAATACAGAAGACATAGTCGACACAAAACAACGAAAGAATAAAAAATGTTGATGCAAAGAAACAAAATTAGAAATGTGATGCTTAATGAAGTATTTACCAAAATGTCATTGCATGACCACAATCTCCAAGTAGGTTGATGGCTAATTGTGAGGCCCTTAGCAGCATGGTCTCCACCTAATAGCTTGGGAGGTATAACTCAGCTTCTAGGTGGATAGGAGGGGGGAAGCGACAAAGAAGAGAGAGAGAGAGAGAGAGCAAAGATAAAAGATAGAGAGAGGAAAGGAGTAAACTTGAAAAAAAAATCCAATTTCTGTAAAAGTTTAAATTTCATTTTGATTAATTGGAGTGTTAGGAGTTTGTTTATAATGTTTAAATTTCATTTTGATTTTCGTTTAAGTATGGATTTATGTTTTAAAAGTTTTGGGTTTTCATTAGTTTGTAATGGGTTTGATGTTTGGAAGGGTTTTGGTTTAATTTAAGCTTTGGGGTTGGTTTTTGGGTGATAGAGATGAAGCTTGGTGGAGGTTTGGAAGCCCCCGTGGTTGGTTGTGGTGTTTGAGTGGAGTTGCAGAGGGTGAACCAAGGGAGAACCGGTACTGAAGTGGGATGTACTAGTTACACGGCTAAGTTGTACTAATATGTGAGCAGATTTACCGGTACGAATATATGTTGTATCAGTCAAACCCTCTCTTTTGTGATGAACTGGTACAGTAGAAGTTGTATCGGGACAACGAGAAATCGATAGAAGATGAACAGGTACAATAGAAGTCGATTTTATCTTTTTTGTCGCTAATGTCGATTCGATGAGGGATTTTGACAAAGCTAACTTGAAATTTATTTTTAAATATTATTTATATTATATGTGTAAAATTTAATGGAAAATAATACTTTTCTATTTTCTTTGGCAGTTTCAGGTCAGGTACTACAATTGGTAGCAAGATTTTTCAAATTCCTTTCAAACTTATGAAATATATTTTTTTATGATTCTTTAACATGTTTTGAAATATATAATTGAGTGTTTTGAATATTGACTTGAATCTGAACCCAAACTGGAGTTGTTAAGTGCGATTCACACTAATTGTTCGTATTGTTCATATTGATTTTATCATTGAAATTATTGAACCTCTGGGATCTTTTTAGAATTAAATGTAAGTTTGCAACGATCGAGTGGTGTAGAGTTTACGTTCCAGGTTGAGGCCATAGATGATTTTTCACTGAGTTCGTAAATGCTTAGGTTACCCAGTTAGTCTTCGGACTTTTGTATTAAACTTTGACTAGGGAGTGTATTTTTCTCGAGATGCAAGTCCCCTAAAAGGTTTCATCATATGTTCGTATTGACCCTGAATGGTCTAGTAGGATAATCGTCAACCAATGCAGCACTTTATTGATATTGTGATCGTATTCAATATTTACTACTCTATTATTTATGTATGAAATGAACTATTTTGATATTGCCCCATCATGTCAAGTTATGTTATTTTCAAACTCACATGTTTGGAACTGAGCTACTCTATTGAGATATTGATGTTCACTCTAAATTATTTTTCCTTTTTTAGATCAGCAGGTGTTAAGAAAATTCGTGAATGATTGAACTGACAGTTTTTAGAGTTTTCATTCTAAGTATTGAAAATGTTGTTGACACATATAAATTGTAGTGAACTTGATGTACATGTGTGAAATGTAACAAATCAATGACTGAGTCGTATTATAGTTGTGTATAATATGTTTATCTATTGACCTTAATAGGAAACACTCGTTATATTTATGAAATTGATATCAAAGTTTACTCATTATTTGAAGACTTCATCGTTTTAGTACCTATGAAGGCGCTATTAGTGCTCTAAAAATTATGAAAATAGATCATGACGTGACAAAAACAACAACACACTTGGAAAAGAGACAAAATTTGACTAAAAATCGATTCATCGAAAAATATCAATCCAAGCACAACGGACCCAAATAGATCGTATGTACTCTATTCACCAAAATAGTTGCCCAAACACAGACAGGAGGAAAAAAAAACCAGAAATTCAAGTAAAAGTATTGAGCAACGATTGAAATGGCCACCATTCAAGCCAAAAAAACACTCAAAAACAACAAAAAGGAGTTGGGTACCCCAAATTCATCATCCCACAACCTATTCAAACCTTGGAGAGAAGATTGGAAGTAGTGGTTGAAGACCAACCACTGGAACAACTAAAACTAATGATGCCGACCCACTATTTAGGCAAAAAAAAAAAAACCTAGAAAACCACCCAAATCAAGATAGGTCACCTACAAAGACCTTCTATGTTAGAATTTGACCCACACTCTCTGATTGTCATAAATGAGAGTTTGTTGAGTAATCAATGTGAGAATTTTATATAGAATATGATTATATTGAAAGAGTTTTAATATATCATGAATAGGTATGCGAGACATGTGACAAGAAATATAAAGATAAAGTTATATCTAAATAGGTTTGAGTTATAGTACTTTATCCCCATAAATAGGGTTGTATATTATGTAATTAGTTACAATATGACCAGCTTTCAGTGAATAGTACATCGATGTATGTTTTTGGTCCGTAGATGTAGGTATGGTGTACCTAGAGGATATGTTGTATTGAACTACGTTATATTTTTATTTTTATGTTATGATCTTATTGTTTTCCTATCTTTGTTTGAATTTCTATCTTCTAACAAACATTATTTTTGTTAATTATCCATTGTGCAAAACCAAAAAATGGTATTAGAGCTATGTTCCAACAACTGATATTAGAGTTATATTCCAACAAGTGGTATCAGAGCTACATTGATGATCCTGGTAGAATAATCAGAGCTAGATTGATGATCTTAGTAAAATAATCGGAGCTATATTAACGATCCTAGTACAAAAGTTAAAGCAATGATCAAATTGGTGTTCATATTGAAGAAAACTCCATTGTCATGTGTATGATGTGGTTTGAAAGTTGATTTCATCTTGCGTACATTAAGAACGTAATCTCGAAAATTTAGTTGATGCATATTTTTATTTGGATCCATCCACAAGGAAAATTTAAAGTTGGTATAAAAGCAAATGGGAGACTAAGTTGCTTCTAGATTGTTTGAATTTCAAGAATTAACACATGTGCTGTGTTGAAGATGTTTTTTTTTATGATTTTGGGCTCTTAGAATTGCAGTGGTATTCCAATGGTCTAGGAGCTATTGGGTTGATATAAATTCAGTAGTGATGATGTAGTATCTCGTAGGTTATGAGTCATTGGGCTTTACCTTTGAATGGTGAAGTATTGAAAATTGAGACTTCCCAAGATTAAGTAAGATGCAAGTGGAGATGTACAAATGATGCAGGCCAAGACATAGGTTTTTGAAATATAGAGAGGATTGTGACAACTCAAAAGAGTAAGTTTGCATGTGGTGCTTAAACAAATTAGTGGATCAAAATCAAAGATACTAGGCCAGATTTTGGGCATGACCAAATTTGAAGAGTTTGGTTCGAGGGAGGCTATTGAAATTTGACCCAAACTCTATAATTGTCATGAAAGAGAATTTGTTGGATAATCAATATGAGAATTATATTAGAAGAGTTTTAATAAATCATGATAGGTATATTAGACATGTGATAGGAAACATAAAGAAGAAGTTGTATCTTAATACGTTTGAGTTACAGTATTTTATCCCTATAAATAGGAGTTTTTTAATGAATAATCCATCGATGTAAGTTTTTGGTTCGTAGATATAGATATAGTATACCGGGAGGGTATATTGTATTAAATTACGTTATATCTTTATGTCATGCTTTTATAGTTTTCTTATCTTTGTTTGAATTCTAATCTTCCAAATATTCTAGAAAAATTATCATAACACTAGGGCAACGAATCGATCATGTGGGTAGGCTTTGGTCGCCTAAAAAAGCTGATGTCACTTTCCGACAGATGATGTTTTCGACGAATAGCCCTTTCTAAGCCTTTTCTTTTTTGTTTCGTTGCTCTTGTAACTTTGTTGGAGCAATGGTCTGATACCAAGTTAAAGTAATAAATCCTAAGGGTTGAAAGGAGGAGAAGAAAGGGAGATGAATAATCAGTGTAGGCTATGTTATCAACTCGTACACTCTTATTTATAACAAACTAATGTGGATAATTACATTATTACTCTATAGTATAAAATAAGAAGTCTAATAGCTTGGTCGGGGGTTTCAGGTCTTGTGCAATTCTCCACCTGATAACTTAAAGTTTTTAGGTTGCGAGGTCGTAATGTTAGGCTTACTTTCCTTCTTGATTTTTCATGACAGTAATCTATTTTTCTAAGTATGTCGATAAACGCAAAAAATAATGGAAAATTGCAACCAATAAATATGTTTCAGTTATTAGTTGTCGATATTGATCAATGTAATCACTTTTAATGAATATACTTGAATGAGAGTTGAAGAAATCTATAATATAAAACATGACAAATTTTAATATGTTCATTCGACAGTCTTTAAATATACTCATCCAAGGACCACCAATATTTCTATCAAAACCATTAGGTTACCCCTAGTCCTTCATAAATTCGAGTGAAAGAAGGAAATTTACCTGCCCAAAAAGGAGGAACTCCACATAGTAAGATGTAAAGAATAACACCTGCACTCCATATATCTATTTCTGCCCCATAATTTCGTCTAAGTACTTCTGGGGCCATGTAATATGGGCTTCCAACAATTTCACCAAAACGCTGACCTACCATCCAATTAAACACAATTAATTATACTTCATTCTCGGGGAAGAAGTATGCATGGTATCGTATTAAAAATTATAACTAATATTGGTAAAATTATAATCAAAATTATAAGTAATGTTAAGATCGATCCCAACAATCTAGCATAGATCAGAACGAGGCTAGTTTTGCAACTTATAAGAAATCAGACATTACAAGCTAAATGGAATTGAATTTGGAGGCATACCAGGCTCGAAGAATATGGAGAGGCCAAAATCAATTGCCTTTAATGGAGCGTTGTCACTGGTGTTGGCATATAAAAAGTTCTCGGGTTTTAGGTCTCGATGTATCACTCCATGTCTGTGACATACCTGCAAGAAGTACATCCCCGTTCGGCAAAGTCCGAACAATAATTAGGAGAAAAATCTCATTTTGTACCCCAAAAAATTTAATAATTTTTATTTTATATCCTTAAAGATTAGATTTCTTACATTACACTTTTAATGCATTAAAAATGTTATAATGTGACTATTAGTTTTGTTGCTCATTCTATCAAAAACCACCTTACTAACATTAACATAATGAGCAATGAAAGCTAAAAGATGTATCATATTATAGTATTTTTCATATATTAAAAGTGTAATGTAAACATAATAATTTACTTTCCTTCGATATTACCCTCATTTAGAACACGCTAAAATGTAAAACATTGGAGAAAATTAGCAAAAAAATATAAATTTAAGGTCGAAAAGCAGTAATAATGGGCATTCGATAGAGTACGTGATTTGTCTCACATGCATGGATCTGTATTCTTTAAACTTTGTCACTTTGTTCTCTCAATTGACAAAATAAAAAATTAAAGAATGCGGACCAAAATAACACATATTGAAAATATGATCAACTCAAATGATACAAGCAAAAACCTTCGACTAAAATGACACAAATTAAAAATTGAGAAACCAAATCCCTTTAATTATGGTTAACTTAAACTATCATTTTCGATTAAATCAAAATGACACATACTAAAAAAACCAGAAGAACTAAAGGTAACATTAAATAATAAGTAGCAGATTGTCATAGAACTAACATTTGGTTGATCATTACTATATTTAGTTCAAAATTTAAATGCCCAAAACCAGAAAGAGAAATATATTAGGAAGTTGTATAAATTAGACTTTGATCCCCTCACACATTGCTGACTCAACCATCACACTTCTCACATTACACCTCTAACGATGATAATTATTATTATATTGTCCCCTCAATTGCACTTATAACTATTGCTCCTCATTACACATTGCCAACTTTAAGCATTGGATTGTAGTATTTTACTATACGTGTGGATATTTTCTCTCAAAACATGGCGTACTTTTAACTTCAGGGTAACGTAAAATTGATTAAAGTAGTTGAGAAGACGGTATTAAAAACACAATAATTAATGAGACAAAGTGGAACTAGGAAAATACCTTGACAACCTCGACAATGGTTTTGGTGACAAGAGCAGCAGCTCTCTCCGTATAATGACCAGTGGCCACAATCCTATCGAACAATTCACCACCCTCACAAAGTTCCATTACAAGATAAACAGCTTCTTTATCCTCATAAACAGCCTTGTACCTCACAATATTTGGGTGCATCGGCAAATGCCTCATGATCTCAACCTCTCTTCTCACATCCTCTATGTCAATCTCCGTCCTCAGCTTGCTCTTCGATATCTTTTTGCAAGCCACAGACTCGCCGGTTTCTTGGTCCAGACATTGGTACGTGATCCCGAACTCTCCCCTACCGAGCTCTTTTCCGAATTGATAACGCCGGAAAATGTCGTCCCCTGAGGGGTCTGTTAGGACGGTGATCGGGCGGGAGAATCGTGGGGGGAGGGTGGTGGGTGTGTGGGGGACATTGGTGCTTTCTTGTGAGATGGGTTTGAGATTGAGTTTGGTTCGTTTCAGAAAGCTTGCATTTCCTTGCACGGACATGCAGGTCCCCATGGGAAGGGATTGTTTGATTTGGTTTAGTTTCTCTCTCTTATCTCGTACACATCCCACGGGTCGAGGGAGGAGAATGGAAACCCCGATGAATATGAGAGAGAGAGAGCTAATTATGGGGAAGAATGTCCGGCAACAAATTCAGTTTGAGTTTGAAAAGTCGTTACGTGGCTTTGTTTACGTATCCCGAGTTTTCCCCGGTAGATCTAAAAATTTAACATAATTTATTAATTTAATTCACTGTAATTTTTGAATTGATTATAAGTTCTATCAAATATTAAAATTTGGTATTGATCTAATAATTTTTATTAAGTCACATCATTATGTCAACAAATTAGGTCAAATTTTTAGATCCAAATAATATTACTTTTTACTCAGAGTCCTTTGATGCTATTAAGTTTTGAGAAACGCTATTTAAATTAATTTATTAATTGAATAATGTAATTTCATTATAATTATTAAATTAATATTAAATTTTAATATTTAATAATATCTACGTCAATATAATGATCGTAATAAATTAGGTCCAATAAAATTGGTTTTACGGGTAAATAAGTTGAGTGTGAATGGGTAAATCTTGGGCATGAAGTTAAGGGTTTAAGGTGGTTTAATATGCAAGGGGTGGAACCACGGGTTTTTTAAAAAATAAAAATATTATTTAAACTTAATTTAGAGATTTAATTAATTTTAGTTGTTAGATTAAAAGTGAACTTAATCTAACGTTAGAATTCACAACTAATTCAATAGTTGTGATGATGTGTTCGGCACAAGTGAGTAGAAGTGAATTGTTTGAGGATTTGAGAATCACTGAAATGTTTGATCAGAGTTTCTAGACTCTCGGGGGTTAAGCCATTGACTCAATAAGATGACTAATGACGAACGTGAATAGAAAAAGGATTTATAATGGTTCCCCAACTTAGAAAGCTTGATTTATCCACTCTAATGAAATCTCTTACTCTCGGAGAATTCTTTATTAATTGAGGGAAGGTGATTACATAGTGTAAATGAACATATGACTGCTTGATTACAATTGTGAGGGATTTATCCTCTATTTATAATGTATAGTTGTCCTATGTGATCTCTACAATCCTTCTGTAACCAATGCCCTTCTAGCGTAATCAACATACTATCCCTAAAAGCTATTATGACTAATGTGCCAGAATATTTAGTCTTACGGTTACGTTCTATAAGAGTAACGTGACTTTCTAAAAGGTGGCAGTTGTCACTGTCATCGCATGTACAAGTGTCTTGTTGTTGAAGATTCTCGATCTAATCATCCCAAACTAATGATCATGAGCTGCAAGGTCCAATCTTAGATATTTGAATTGAGTGGTCTAAGCATAACATTAACTAATTTTTGGTATCATCAAGTTGCATTGAATTATATCTCTAATTCGGTCATAAAATTTGATCCCTATAACATTAAAATAAAAAAAAAACCTATACACAAGATAGTTTATGCATAACTCACTAATGTGTAATTCATTGGGGGCTAAGGATACCAGAAATATTGTAGTCTATTTTCAAATTCAAACTAGACGAAAGTCTCAAAATGGCCAGGGAATCACGTGTCCCCAAGAATGTCAAGTATCATGGGTTCAAGTCATTCACTACAACACCCACCTTAGTATCATTGTGGGTCCCACGTGTCTAGATTTGCCCTTTGATTTTCAAGTGTCTAACGGTTTGTATTTTATTCATATCCTTAAAAGTAGGATTCATTTTAAATTTTATATTATGTATTTTGAACTCATCATCTGGTGTGAAGATGAAGTAGTAGAACCATGATCAAAAAAAAAAAAAAAAAAAATAGTAGAACCAACTTCATATCCCAAAAATAAAATTAACAAAATAAAACTTTAACTTGTGTTTCAACCCATACAATCCGACAAGAAGTACAATCCCCCATCTTCATAGGCTTCTTTTGCGAATTGAAAACAAAAAGGAAATTTATTTTCTGTCAATAATGTGTGGGCCACAAAAACATCAAAACATGCAAACGCCCACTGAATTGAGTCTAGTAAAGTAGAATTGGATTAACACACAAAAAGCATCAAAACAACATCAGCAACAAAAAATAGCCCAATCAATCTTTAGGGTAATTGAATTTGACCTTTGGTAAATTATAGACATGTCTCAGGTTTAATTTTTTTCTATACCTTCTAAGATTTAGTCATTCTTATTATTCAGAGACATGCTCTAATCCAACTCAAATCACGGTGACACTGAACTTGAAAGAATAGTCAACTTAAAACTGGACATCATGTAACAAAAAACAAAAACAGCCCAATCCGATCATTCGATTCAATTCAATAAGTTAGTTAAACCTAAATTTCCGCAACTTACATCTAAATTTGCCTCACTATTATTCAATAACAACTTGATTTCATTATACATTTATACATAAATAAGAAATCTTCAGTTAAAATATTAATATATTCAATTAAGTCGTAAAATACAATATAATAACTCAAACTGAAATAATTAGTCATAAATATCAATGTTATTTAACCAATCAAATTTAATTTGAATCAAAATTAGATCAATCTTATCAAGCCGACCTTAAATTTTTCTTGAGCCCCAGTGGAATCTTACATAGGATTCGAGATTTAATGATGGATGTTGAAATTTAATCAGGATTGATAGAAATATTCTAAAATGAGGAGGACCCACATCTGCAACTGAGGAGTAAAACAGTGCCACGTAAGAGTACATTGAACGTGTCTGTATGGGCAAATTCATGTATGAAAATGGGGGAGGAATGATTGAAGGCAAGAACATGGAACCCCGTATGACCCACTTGTATGAGGTTCGTTGAATTGAATTGCACCTTCCTGAACTTCCATATCTTTGAACCAAACCCCTCCAAAAAAAAAGTAAATAAATAAAATCTTCTTGGCTTAGACTATTGAACTTGCTTTCATACCTTGCCTTATAAGACCCTTCTCTCCAAATCCCCAGAAGCCTAATCCTCTCTCTCCCCACACCCACACCCACACCCACACCCAGCAAAAAAACACAGAATGGTAGTTATTGGATCTACAGAAGAGGTGTATCTATCTTTTGCAATCTCAGTGCTTGTGGTCTTCTATCTTTTTCTCAAAGTGTTGGAATCCCCATGGAGCAATGGAGGATTGTCATGGTTGCCACAAGATTGTTGCTTTCCACTATTCACAGGGAGACTAGTACCATTAATTGACTCCAAGGTGTAATGTACTAAAGACGAAGAACTGCTACTCCACTGGTAGTTTGCTTCATTGATAAAATGAGAGTAACTAGAAGATGCTGGGTTCTCTCTCTCTCTCTCTCTCTCTCTCTTGTTGTGAAGTTCAGGTTTTGTGTTCCCAATTTTATATTCGTTGAAGCCTTGGGCAATATGAATCTAGCGTTTCTTGTTAATGAATATTTAGTAATTGCAATTATTTTCTGTTTTGTTTTGTTTTGTTTTGTTTGAATGCTTCCCATCCTCTCTTTTTTTGGGTTAGGGGTGTGGGGAGGGGGAGGGGGAGGGGGAGGGGGAGGTTAGAGAGGAAGAGAGAAAAGAAAAGTAACATGAAATAGCATTTAATATGTTCTATGCAAACATTTTTTTTTTTGAAGAGGGAGTTAAGATTTTATCCCAAGGACTAAGCAATGATATAATCAAGAATTTCTTGAACCAGCAACTATTAATGTCACCTTTTAAAGTGTGTGAAATATGAGAGAATCAAGTCCCGATTTATAGAAAAAGTTTATCAAGACCCTACTTTACAAAATAAACACTGGCGGATATACCTGTCATACAAAAAGATTGGGTGGACTATTTGGGAAAAGGGAGGAAGAAAGCAATTTTCCAACTTCAGGCTCCCAATTCAATGGCAGCAGTGACAATATTGCTTGAAACAAGCATCCAATCAGAGAAACCAGTCCACCTCAATGCCTGAACAAATTTTGAAGCTGGGTGGCCTACTCCTTCCAATCAGTTATAGCTTTATTGTGACAGCTCAGGGAGATGCTATGGTACCGCTTGGTGGGATATCGCTACCATACCGAAAGCCGGTGTGAGCCATTGATGTTATGCTCATTAGTGCACAGTCATTGATATGTGGATTTTATTTATTTAAACTTTTGTATCTGTAAACCTATAACTTGTTCAGCCGGTCATGAAGGACAATTAAGATCGATCGTAAATTAACAAGATCGAACAATTCTTTCTGTTACAATCTTACTGGGGGAGTATTGCCCCTATAGGGGGGGGAAATGGGCATTGGGATCGATCATACATAATATTGATTGATCCTATACGGATATACATTCGAATTATTGACATAAAAAAAATGGATATTATGATCGATCTTAATTATGTACGATCGATCTTAGATGTGTTTGTTCAATCACAATATGCACGATCGATCTTAATTAAGATCATATGCAAGTGTTTCCTGTATATCGACAGAAAAAGTAAGGTTACAATTTTGCAGCAAATATTTCAATTTTTATTAGTAGGGTTATTGATGTAATAGGCAAATGTGTCAATTTTACAGGTGATGTGAGATAAGTTATCCATTAATTGATAAGTTTATCTGTTATATAGGGAAAGTTATAACAAATAAAGGTGGAATTACTCTTGTCAGTGGCAAAGAGGTAATCTTTATAGGTTGCAAGTGATGTGAGGTAAGTTATCCATTAATTGGTAAGTTTATCTGTTATATAGGGAAAGCTGTAACAAATAAAGGTGGAATTACTCCTGTCAGTGGCAAAGAGGTAATCTTTATAGGTTGAGGTTATAACATGTAGATGTAAGGTTACTATTTCTATAGGGAAGATTACACCATTAAAAATAATGTTATCACCTATTTAGGCTAAGTTACCCATTAAAAGGTAAGTTTATTGATTATTAAGGGAAAGTTACAATGAATAAAGGTTAAATAACGCCTGTCAGTGGCAAATAGGTAAGCTTTAGGGATGAGGTTATAACATGGAGAGGTAAGATTACTATTTTTTTAGGTAGGATTACAATTTTAAAAATAAGATTGCCACCAATTTGTAGTTAAGTTACCCATTGAAAGGTAAGTTTATCGATTAAAGGGGAACACTTACAATGCATAAAGGTTGTATGAGTCCTGTCAGTGGAAAGAGGTAACCTTTAGAGGTGAGGTTATAAAAAATTGTTGTAAGGTTACTACATCGAGAGGTAATGTTGTAATCTTTAGAGGTAAGGTTATAAAATTTTGATGAAAGGTTATAACATGTTGATGTAAGGGTACTCCATGTTGATGAAAAGTTACTACATGTTGAAGATAGGTTACTACATGTTGATGTTAGGTTACTACCATTAGAGGTAGGATTACACTAGTAAAAATAAGGTTACCACCTATTGAAGTAAAGTTACCCATTGAAAGAAACGTAAGTTTATTGAATATTGAGGGAGAGTTACAATGCATAAAGGTTAAAGTACTCATGTCAGTGGCAAAGAGGTAACCTTTAGGGGTGAGGGTGTTTTTCAAGAGAGATAAGATTACTACTTTTAGATGTGATCTTACAACCCTTGAATTAATTGTTCACATGTGTATAGTGGGATCGATAAAAAAAAAAAAGGATCGAAACTGCATGGTCGTATAAGCGTTAACATAAGAATGAACTTTATGATTGATCATAAATGTGAACGATCGATTTCAAATATTAGCAATTGATCAACTCTATGTAATTAATTTTATATTCATTACTGTGCTACAGGTTACAATTATTATTGGTAGGGTTATTGATCTAATAGGCAGGTGTAGCAGCTTTAAAGGTTGAGTTATGACCTCTTAATGTAAGATTACTACCCATGTACATAAGTTACAATGAATAAAGGGAGGACTAACTCGTGTGAGTGGGAAGCGGTAATACAACTTGGGGTGAGATTATAACATAGAGAGGTAAGGTTACTACTGATAGAGGTAGGATTACGCTATAAAAAATAAGATTACCACCAATTGGAGTTTAGTTACCCATTGAAAGGTAAGTTTATTGATTAACGAGGAATACTTACAGTGCATAAATGTTGTATTACTTCTGTCAGTGGAAAGAGATAACCTTAGGGGTGAGGTTATAACAAATTGTTATAAGGTTACTACATCGAGAGGTAATGTTGTAATCTTTAGGGGTGAGGTTATAACATTTTGATGAAAGGTTACTACATGCTAATGTAATGGTACCACATTTTGATGTTATGTTACTAGTGTTAGAGGTAGGATTACAGTAGTAAAAATAAGGTTATCACTTATTGAGGTGAAGTTATCCATTGAAAGAAAGGTAAGTTTATCGAATATTGAGGGAAAATTACAATTCATAAAGGTTGTATTACTCCAATCAGTGGCAAAGAGGTAAACTTTATGAGTGATGTTATAACATGGAGAGGTAAAGTCACTACATGGAAAGGTAATGTTACAATCTTAAAGCCAAGGTTACTACATGTACAAGTAAAGTTAGACTGCCTATTGGATTTGATACTTCTTTAGAGGGAAATGTGGACCCCATCATCAGGTACAACGAAATCATGTTATTAAATAATTTTTTTCCTCCCACTTTGAATGTATCCCGCCCAGATGATCCCGCCAAAAGCACTCTTCCCTTCTTAACTACCCTCTACTCTAACTCCTTCCAAACGAAGGCCGACGACTGTAACCGATGCAGGAGCACTCGATTGTTCTTGTTAGTCTGAGGCGTTTGACGGTACTTTGATACATTATAATCGTGTATGTGTATGCGATTGAAGCAAGATCCATGTAAGTACTGACATCCTATTTTTTATATTGTGTAACATTGGGACATATTTAAGTTGTAAGAGAACAGAGATTATACTTAGAGTAAAGAAGATGTACATCGAATGTAAAAGGGATGCAAATAAAATACCTCAGCCATCAACCGCCTGGATTTATCACTGGTGAGTCACTGGATATTTGCCTTAATGATTGACCTAGATGTAGTATGATCAATCTTTGAATGTGAAAGATAAAGTTCATCTTTAACATTTGTCCATATGTAGCAAAGACAATTTAAAGAGAATAGTAGGTGGCAAAGAAACGAAAACAAAAAATGAGGTATGTATATTTAACACGTTAGTATTTTTAATTCAGCGAAGTCATGTTTATCAAGTGTAATGGAAGTAATTGCAGGCTATGAAAAATTGTGTTGTTCAATGGCGTAAGATGACTGATGTTGAGAAAGGAAAACACATAGATTTGGTGAAGTCATCAAAGTTGGAATATGAGCGTTTGAAAGGAAACATGAAGAACTCCAATGGGATAATTCGAAATGCATTTGAATTTTGTTTGGAAAGGCATAAATATGTGCACTATACATAGAAAACAGTAAATAATATGTATATGTATTTTTCTAGTATTATGAAGGTCAAGTTGGGCACAAGATGTTCACCAAGCCAGTCATCAAGATAATAGAAAAATTAAGAACAAAGACAAAGACGTGGTGTTGAAGAAATTGGTTTGGGGGGAGTGTTAAACCTCAAATGTAAACAAATAAAGAGAGATTTGTGTGCATGGTTAGTGGAGTGCTTTGATCTAGAAGGTTGTGCATGCAATATATATGAAAAATCGTTGAAGTTCTCTCCTGTAGATGTTGAGTCGATAATGGGACTAAGAAATGAAGGGGCAGATGTGGAGAGGATCAGGCCCCTTGAAGGAATAATTGAGGTATATGATCCATTGTTCAAGGGACTCAAGGTTATTCCTTTGAAAGTTCTAGAGGGTAGATTATTTGAAATGAAAGGTGATTCTTTTGAGTTCAAGCTTATATTTGCTTTATTTGTACTTGGTTATTTATTGCTCTCCAAAATGAAGACCACGGTTAGCACATCTTCCATCCACTCGATAATAGATGTTGGATGTTTAGGCAAGAAGAATTGAGTGAAGCTTATGTATGATGACATTATTAAAGGAGTGCAGAAGTACAAGATGAATAATCAGCACAATATTAGTGGGTGCATACTTGTCATAATGGTAATTAATTGTTTAGTATACATTTGCATTATGTTATTAATAGCATAATTGGTCATCAACTAAAAGTGCGCAAGATCTTATATCTTTGTGAAGGTGTTTTTCCTTGAGCGGGTGACACTATATGGAGTTGTGGATGTTCCATACATGGGTTGAATCCTTCCCTGCATTGCCGCATGGGGTGATCAGGAAATTAATAATTGTATGATCCTTTTAAATAAGTCAGGCTGGCTACAACATATGCGGGTATCATGTTTTTCCAGTTATGCAATGATCTTTTCATATATACTATTTAATGATATGAACTGTTCATTATAGGTTTCATTATCAGATACCAATCATGGTGTTTCACACTCACTAGTGAAAGCATTACTCAGAATTTAGGCACCTCAAATCAATAGCGATGAGAGATTTACAGTATGTGTTGTTGATAGTTTACGTGGTTCACATAGTTATTGTTGATGTGTGCAATGATATGTAAATTATAATTGCAGGCCATTGAACAAAAACTTTGTAATGTCGAGGCCGTTGTGTGCAAAATGCAGTCAAACTTAAATGACATGTCTGTAGAATTCAGTTCATTGATTTCT
The DNA here is from genome assembly GCA_963454935.2 of Ilex paraguariensis. NCBI lineage: Eukaryota > Viridiplantae > Streptophyta > Magnoliopsida > Aquifoliales > Aquifoliaceae > Ilex > Ilex paraguariensis. The sequence goes on from CAUOFW020005333.1 coordinate 24,525, forward strand.
ACTATGAAAAAAAATGATGGAAACTTCATCAAGAGAAATTTCCAATTTTGACGGCATAACACAAGTTGATCCTAATGAGACCGAGCTGGAGGATGGTAATGGCAAGAGTAATGGAGTGAACAAGTGGGGCATGCATAGATCTGAAAATCATAATCAGATTTCAACTCCATTTTTGGTTGTGAAGCCACCTGAAAGTATACAGGCGAAGGATTTTAAAATACTAGGTTCAAATGCACTTGCATTGTTTCAACTCACATATATAAGTAATACTCAATCAGCATCATACTCCTGTATACAGAAATCGGGAGTGCTGAAGATACTTCGTAGATGTTCTAAAAAGAAACCAAATAAATGGTTGAAGTCACCCTATGTATTGTCAAAGGTATGATACATGTTTAGGATATTAATTTAAAATTTCATGTTGTATGGAACATGTCAATTTGTAACGGCTTTGCTTATTTCATGTATAAAGTCGTTGATTGAATAAGAATCTGAAGAAAGAATGAAAGTTAGCAGCGTCTATTGATGTCATAAGTAAATGGTTGAAGTCACCATATGAAGTAGCCGAGGTAAGCTATCATTTATTCATAATCATTACAATCTGAAAATATGTCATTCACATTATTGACATAGTTATTATAACAGAATTGGCGATCGCAGAAGAAAGCCGAGCACAAAGATGTGAATGATAAAGTGAATATTGATTTAAGTAGAAAGTGCATTTTTAGGGATCACAATACATCAACAAACGAGTTTTTTAAGGTTACGTGTCATGTTGAACGCAATATTTTTTTTGCATCCACCATTATTAATGTCTTTAACTCACATGTACCTAACCTTGACATTATATTTTGTAGTTATTTGATGGAAATAAGAATGTCATTGAACATGTATTGAAGACAGATAGTGCAATGGATAAAAGAATAAGGTTTGAACTGAAGGAAAGTACATCCATTGAAGAGATTCATAAGTTTTGTATTTAGTGTTGTTGTATGAGAAATAACCATGGAATCTTTTGCACCTTAAAATTTTCATCAGTTAACCAAATTTTAGATTCGAGTGCCTATCTCCCACCAGTAATCGTGGAGTATCCAGCAATAGACAAAATCACAACCGTTGATAATGCATCAATAGTGGCATACATTTTTTATGCTTATTTAGATATGAGGTATAATAGCCTAATCCCCATGGGTCTGAAAATTGTGTGTCATACATAATACAGTAATATAATTAGGTTACCGCACAGTGAGGTATTGGTTAAATTCAGTCACAAGTTTGCAACCAGAAAGTCAATGATAAGTTTAGGTCATTTGTAATGGATTAGTGCTGAGGTGAGTTACATAGAATATTAATTTTTTTTAGATTAAGAAATATGATAAAGACCTCCATATTGATGTGTTTTTCGTATATTGGTTTTAAGATAATAAATTTTGGTGCATACATTATGCTGGAAGGGAGGAAGACGAATTCGTTTAATATGAAGATTAGATGCTTTCTGCCCACATACTTTTCGGTAATGCATCCAAACCTTTGTCAATGGCTTTATCATGGTTTGAAATGCAACAAACTTAAATTTCTTAGTTTGCACCATATTTGTGAATAAATTCAACAACAGACAGTTGCAAAAGTATCGTTCAATACTGGTGTACCGTGCACAAATGATTCATTACTTAAACTGTCTGATTACATTAAAAAAATTGAAGATATATATACTAGCAATGCACTGCGTGTGTTGCACGTTGATAGTTTTTATACACAAAAATTAATAAAATATATTGGGTATATGTGTATCTGAATTAAATATCATCTCAAATTTATCAAACTTAATTATGATTATTATAATTATGAAAACTTTGTATGTTCCCAAAATTATTTGTTCTAACTATTAAAAAAAGAAAAAAAAGAAATAGTTTAAGTTTTTTTTTTTTTTACAATTTTGTGATTGAGATTGATTTTTTAGTGATGTTTAGGAAATTAAATTTTTTGAAATTTATTTGATTAATATTTCACTTATAATTCCTTGAATAAAGTAAAAGTAATTATCAATATATATCTTAATCATATTGGAACCTTACTATAATAAGGAATTATTTAGGTCAATTGGAATAAGATTTAAAATACTTCTCTATAATATATATTATAAAGCATATTAAAATTCTAAAAAAAATCAAGTTTTACTTAAAAATATACTGCAATATCTATTTTTACATAAAATCTTAGTACAACTTAGAAAATTTATTGTGACTAAAGAATTAAATTGATGTAACATAAATTAATTTTAAAAAACTATATATACTATTATTTTTTATCTTAGAAATGAAAGAGTTAAACTTTTCAATAAAAAAAAAATACATCTATGTAGGCATAATGTTATTTTTGCATATGAGATAAGTAATACTAGATTAATAAAGTTTTTGAAGAATATATATATATTGCTTGAATTGCATCTACAATTTTCATGTACTTCAATTGGGTAATTGACTTATTAATGCAGATTTTTATTCCAACGAATGACAATAATGAACATTGGTTCTTATGCGTGGTCGATGTACTTAAACGTGAAGTTGTATTGCCTGATTCTATGCCATTAAAGAACAGTGACCGTCAACTAATTGTCGTGCAGAAGGTGGTTGCACATCTTGATTCGTTACTTCAATGTATTGATCGTTTGTACAAGTAAATTCTCCAAATATTCCCTTTGATAGAAGCTGGATGGGCTCCAAGACAAGAGAATGCATGGAGGAACCTTTGTTAGGTCCTGGTTGGACCGTACAGGTAATGCAATAAATACACTAAAATTGCACTAACTTAACCTATTCTTGTATGTCATACACTAACAATATTATTGGTCTCAGGATGAGTCCAACTAATTGTGCAAGAAGTTAGCTGTTCATTTGGTCACCCACAAGGATAACAGATTGAGAAACCAAGTTGTTGCCAAGGGACGTATGCGATTGGTTGATGGTGGAAAAATGATGTCATACGCTTGATTTGGTCGTCAATTAAGTGATTGCTTTTTTTTTTTTGGTTTTGTTATTGTAGACGCTGTTATA
>CAUOFW020005334.1:0-27569 GCA_963454935.2 Ilex paraguariensis
TTCGAATCATGGTAGCTGTACAATGCTTTTCTTCTTGTTAATAAAACTATGCAAAAAAGATGTTGAACATGAGTTGATGTCCACTGCAAATCTAATGGTAGTAGTGGAGTTAGGTCCAAGTAGTATCATTGTTGATTATTGGACGTAAAAACTGGATTCTGAAAGCAATAAATGGGCAACATGAGTGTCCCCAAGTCAGCACAACGTCATGAAGAGTCAGTTAGGAAGCACCTATAAGTGGTACACAGCTATAAAATTTATGTTAGGAAAGCATGAGGGAAAGTGCATTTACACCATTATATTCTCAATTCAGAAAGTAATTTAGACAGGACTATATGCAACTCCAAATATCATAAACAGAAATTAATGTGATAATAGCAGTTGAATTAACACTGCACAACAGTTCATGGACATTCCACCGACCAACTACAAAAAAGAAAACAAACCCCTTTCAAATCAACGAGGTGCCTTCTTCTTCCCAGCAATTGCAACCCTTTTGCCCTTCAAGGTCCTGCAATTGTTCTTTGTCCTCTGTCCTCTACACGGCAATCCTTGAATATGCCTCACCCCTCTGTAGCACTGTATTTCCTTCAGCCTCCTAATTGCGAGTGCATTGAACCCCTCTAAAAAACACACCCAACGACCCAAAATCCCAAATCACTTTTAAACAAAGAACTTAGCTTCAAATCAATATACATACATAGATATGTGTGTGAAAGCACATAATTTGCTAGACCACTCACTGCATGAGGCCTGGCAAAGACGGCAAAAATGACAAGTTAAGATATCAAAGGAATCCGACCATTGAACAGGTTTACCCACACCTAGCATGGATGAAAAAATGAACGATCTAGTTGGGCCTGGAATGTTCATTATTTCATCAGCAACTAAGAAGGTGGCACTTGTCCACCCTAGGATCAGAGCTAGAATTTCAGAAGCACATGCCTGTGGGTGGCATCAAAGAATGCGGGGTGCCCACCAGAGAAATACTATACGAGTAATCAACTATGAGGTCAAAAGACAATTTTCATGATTCATAGCCATGCGTCTGGACTAATAAGAATTAAAGAGTCTCAAGCACTGATTATGATGACCACTAAAAGGATGGCTTGAGCAAATATACGTGGTTGTAGCGATAATAGTTTCACAGAATAGCAAAGCCCGACTTTTAGGAAAATGTTAGACAACAGCCTCACAGAAGTTCCAAGGCACCAATCTTGAGTGTTTATTTGCACAAGATTGCAGCCTTCAACAGAAGGCCAACCTTCTCTAAATTACGGCTGTTAGCTGAAGCAATAACTGAAAAAGAGAGTCAACCATCGGTTCTTCTTTAAAATAAGATTCTTAGCCTTTAACAACCAATTTAGCTCAGCCAATTCAAGTATTCCTTGCATAAAAGACTAGCCACCCTACATACTTTAGCTTTCAATTGACCTTTCTTCAACCAATTGTTGTATATAAGGAAAATGCAAGAAACACCACCAGTGCCCTCCTAACCTCGTTTCTGTCTTGCAGAAGTTCAAGTATGATCTACGTCTTAGCTTTGTTTACTCGGTTTTGTTCTTGTGCACTAATCGGATTTTTCTTTGGCACTATATATATTTTAATCAGGACCCGGTTAGGAGACAAGTTAACTTAGTCTCCTCAAGGTTGTTTTAAAATAACCCATGAGTTGGGATTAGGGTAGGATTTGTATCATCCTTAAAATCTTATTCATATACAAAAGAGACATGGATACAGAAAATAAGTTAGAAATTGGTCACTCTCTCCCTCCAAAATATCTCTCTCTAGGAATCACTATCTTGAAGGATCCCTAAGATTCATGAGTGTGGTTGCGTAGGGGACTCTTATACTTTCCTGCGAATTGTCAAGCTAGTGGATCTGAAAAGCCCCCAAATAGCTAGGATTACAACAAGTCTGGTAAAACAAGTTTGTTCGATCTGGTTCTGCGAGTCAAGAGGTAGCCCTGTATACCCTCTCTTCCAACATATAATGTCACATATACAGGAAGAGGGGGAGTTTGTGTGTGTGTGAGTAAAATGGAAAATAAAAAAGGCAAATCCTAGAACCCAAAATATTCAGAGACGGAGGACAAACCAATTCACCCAAAATCCCAAAAATTCGAATTGCATTGAGCAGAGAAAATATCCAAAAATAGGGATAGCCTCAAATCAACTATCACAGAGCAAGTATCTAAAACACCTTTAACCCAAAACCCCAAATCATGTTTAGACAGAAAAAGTGACACAAATCACACAGAAACAGATATATATAGACAGAAAGAGAGGGGGGGGGGGGGGCAAGTGGGTGTTCTTACCAGGTCACCTTCGATCATGTACTTGGAGACTTCGTCACGGAGAGTGATGAGCTCGTCCTCCGACATATCCTTGGTGACTTTATTCTCCATGTTGAGGTCACATAGAATTTGCTTAGCTCTTGTTCGCCCTATTCCATGTATATACTGCAGAGAGTATTCGACCCTCTTGTTGTTGGGTATCTCCACACCTCCCACACGCGCGCATTTGATGCTTAATCCACCAATCTGCAAAAATTAAGTCACATCAACCCTGTATCGTTACTGAGACAACAAAAGAAAATGGAAAATCAAAAAATAGATGAAAACTTCTGCAATGATGTTACCATAGGAGGGATTGAAGTGGGAAAAGAGAGAGCATTGTGGTGAAATTTGGAGTTTGGGTTTCTGTTGCAGATGAGAGAGAGTGATGGTGCAATGGGCGTTGCAAGTGTTTGTGCCATTGTCTGAGAGAGACGGAGGACGAAGTTGAGAGGCAGTTAATTGCTTATCCTTCTAGTTCTAAGGTACCATACCACTGTATGTCCGGACTTGGCAGGGCAGATATGTATTAAGGCCCAACGAATGATGTGTGCTCCATGTTTAGCCCGTTAAATTGCGACCCGGTCAGATCTGTGACAGTTTGTGTACAAACTAGAAGCCCAATGTGTAAGAGTTATGGATCTTGATTTTGACTGATAGGCGCAATTAAGGCCTATGAAGACAACCTGCCTATAGATGCCTGGCCTGGCCCGACTCCAAAAAAAGATTGAAAATAATTAAAGAAAAAATGAAAATAAAAATAGCAAAAAAATAGTGAAAAATAAGTTCAATAGTGGCCAAATGGATGGGTTGCTAAAGATCCACTATGACTAAACCAATGGGCAAACCATAAACTCGTTAATTAATGGATGAGGGAGGGTCGCAAACTCCTCTTGATTTTTGCCTAAGGGCTGAGAAATGTATAGCTTATATTTTGTTACAGTTTTGTGTTTATTGCATCTTTGTCATATTGGGACCTTTTAAGGTGGTTTGCATGATCCCGAGTGTAACACAAAAATATATTAGATCTTTTTATTTAAAAAGAGGAAGTTCGTTACAAAATTAGATGCGAGTATGATTACAACTCGAAGAGAATGGATAATATATAATAAAGAATGTAGTTGAGAAGAAGAAACAACTTTCAGGTGAGGTGAGAAATCTAGGCGAAATAGCTGCAGCCAAACAATATGTATGATGCACTATCTGAGGCTCTTGTGCAATAGTTGAAACTGATTTGCTGCATAGGTTTTGAATATGCATGCTCCTTAGATATTTTGTCAGGGAATTTTAGATGCTACTCTAATCATTGAGATTTCAATGGAAACCCGAATCGGGCTGCTCTTCTTTGTCACCAAGGCAATCGGCATGTTCAAAATCACTCTTTATGATCTGACAATTGAATTTGAATACGTGACAGTCCATACATGTTAAAAAGAGTCGTTTGAAATAGCTCTATTATGACTGAGCAAATAAAAGTCCAATCGAACAAGACTGTTATTTAGTCAAGCAGATTTTTGACAGTGGGCCAAGTTATACTAAATAGAAGTCTGACTAAAAAATGAATCAGTTTATTTTTTTGCTTGATTGGTGGAAAACATTCCCAAGTAAGAAAGTGTGTACCGAGTAGGACCTCGTGAAGTATGCACGAAAACAGATACTATAAGATTAACATTTCAATAAAAATTTAAGGGTTTTAAGGTGCCAGATACCCTTTTTAAAAATTATAGGACAAAAAATATCACTTTTAAAAACATATGTCAAAAAGTATACAACCTCTAACAAATTTTTAAAATACCCCTTTCAGTAGAATGAGAACCGATTTCTATATTTTTGCCTCCACAACCGAAACTTAAGAGATCTCAATTGTTACAGATAAATCCCTTCAATATCGCCGGAAATCTCATTCTTCCAAAAACTTTCATAAAACCTCTTTTTTGAATTTTTAAAACTTCCTGTTGATCGTTGCTGAAGAAGTGAAACTCATTGTTCACAAGTAATAGGGTTTTTGATTGTTTTACCGTGACTAACTGGAAATCTCGTTGGAAGACATACATTCTTTCAATGTTTGGTAAGAAACCTTCCATAAAATCTCCTTTCTTTGCAAAACTGTATGTTGATCGCTGAATAGGATGTGAAAATCCTTTTGAATAAGTGATGGATTTTTTGATGGGTTCACTGTGAATAAAGGAAAATATCGGTATCAGATGGTGACGACCACACCGAAATTCACCGCTGAAGAAGAAGAACGTTGAAATTTTTGGAAAAGAAGTTGATAACTCAAGAACAATGTTGTTTCTCCCAATGTTTTTATTTTATCTATTTTTTTCTCCTCAATTACCTTTCTACTTCTGGTGCTTGGTACTACATGCACACCTAATGTTCGATCATTTGCCACAAAAAAAAAAACCAAAGAGGCCATATACAGGGATGTCAGTGGACCGAAGCGAAGGCAGGGAGTGTAGTCTCTATCCCTGTACCCGCTTAAAAAACTACGTCCATCCTTAATCCACCCTCGTTAACAAGTATAGTTTTCATCCCTGTCTCCGTCCACAGGTAAATTTTTAATCTCCATCCCTGTCCCCACTTTCCCGTACCTGCCCAAACCCAAGACCATGCCTAAGCCCAGTGGAGCATCATTGATCAATGTATGCATATCAAACTAGAAAGAAAAAAATTACACCAGCAAGGCAAGGAAAATCACATTTATGCTTTTGTAACAAAAGTTATGTAGATGAGTATTACAGAGATGAGGATGTTAACACAAATTTAAATTTAAAAAACAAAATCCAGCCATAGAACTTTCATCAATCAAGAAACTAAGGCCCAACCCAATAAAATAACAAATATCCAAAATAACATATTTGTAGCAATTAAATTCCATTTTCTTCTCTTGTAATTTCTTAGCAAATCAAACAGAGTTCATTACAAGAAAAACATAAAATACAATGGGCATTGGTGGGAAAATACAATCCTCAGTTTTTTTGCGCCAAAAGGGGAAGGGAATGAGGGAATACAAATTGACTTGGATTCTCACAAACTTAGACTTCTAAATTCAACCTCCCAAAAACTGAAGTAAATTTAAACTAAATACATATACAAAAAACAACACTCAACCAACAAAGACAATCAAGCTTGCAAAGACCCACAAGACATGAGACCCATCTACATACACAGAAAACAAAACTCAACCAACAAAAAAACTCAAGCCCTCCAAGACCCACAAGACATGAAAACGACTTCGCTTTTTGGGTCCAACAAAAGACGAAGAAGAAGTTCAAACCTCAAAGGCACAGACATGGCACCTTAAGAGTTTTAGAGAGAGAAAGCAGGTAAGTGGAGCAATAGACTTGCATTGTTGTTTTTCTGTTTTGCTCTTTCGTGTTTGAAAATTGAAGGCGTAGAGAGAGAAAGTTTTAGAGAGAGAGCAATATGGAATGTAGTGGTGTGTGGACGTGTTGTATCTGATGGAGGGATAGGAGAGACGGGGAGAAGCGGGAAAGGGATGAGAGAGGCGGCTGATAGAGAAGACTTAGTAAGTTAGGTCTGGGATATATATATATATATATCGGGTATAGCGGGGGTGGGGCGGGGGTAAGGGTAAGTCCATCCCCGCCTTCATCCCCGTACGTGTTTATATGGGTATTCTCATATGCGTCCACCGTTTAATACATATAGTTCATCCCCGATCCAAACGAGGCGGATTTGGAAGAATACCCGTTTTTCTCCGGTTCATTGCCATCCCTAGTCATATACATTGTGTCATGCGTCATGTCAATGTATGCAGTATGACATTGATTTGCAGTAGTGTGACATTGGTTTGTAGTAGTGTGATATTTTCTAGTATCAGTGTGACATTATTTTGTAGTACTACGACATTATCGTGCGAGGCAGCAAATCATCCTCAAAATCAGAATCATCATCTTGATTATTACGATCATCCTCATTTAAGTCATCATCATTGACATTGATTTTCACATAAACATGATTGACGTTAAGAGACTATAACGATTTTTTAAAAAAAAAACATATGGACGACATACTTGATGCATGTCTTCCATTACAGCTAACTGGAATATGTTTGTAAACGCGGTTACGGAATGGAGTGAATGACAGAGGAAAATGTTTGAATGATAGAGGAATATGTATGGAATATTTGAATAAACGGTTGGTCAATCACATATGAATAGGTAATTTAAAATTCAAAAAGGATATAGTATAAAATTAGGAAACTAAATCCCAAGTATAACTGTTATATTTGTCTCCAATTAATAAAAGAAAAAGACAATTTAGTAAGAGAAAAAATTACAATTCAACAAAAGTGTACCTCGTCATCAAACATTTACATTGAAAGGTACTTATACACATATATTTTATATTGAGATACTTTTACACAAATAAATATGAAAAGATGTACCTTTTCACAATTTTCCCAAAATGTAATTACATCTTCTAGAAATATAACTCTATTTGAACATAATAGATAAATATATTATCCCTAGAGACCCGAGGCAATTAAAATGAATAAAACCTAGCATTGATATGGTGCTCATTGTAAACACGCAACATATAAAATCGGCAAGTAAAAACCAAAGTGGAATTAGATTGATATAAATTTGGCTAGGCACGGGGTGTGTCACATTATTTACTCTTTCCAGTATTCTAAGCCCGACTAGGTTAGGGATACAATCTCATAAATACTAGATGAGTTTAAGTCTTAAGATACTCACTTCTTTCGCTGTAATTTGTTTGTTTGATCTTGAGACCCTTATTGAATTAAGCATAAGAGTATATCCAGTCGGTCAACCTTCGATCCCTCACAGTTTACTCGTTGCAGAAAGAAAGTGCACATTATTCGTTTCTCTTAAAAACCGAGCATACAAAATTCACGTCACCATCAATATCAAGTTCGAGATATTTTCTTCGTATAAAAGTAATTATATTTATTCATTAGACGTTTTGATGTTTTTTGAATGGGACAATTCGGTTGAGTAGATGTGCATAATTAACGTCATAATCACAAATTTAAATAATATATGGTTGAATAGATTCTTGATCATCAATAAGAAAATGCTCCCGATCCCAAATTTAAAAATCATCATCGATGGTAAAATATATGCATCCATCATTTTGTTCTATGGAGGAAACCATTTAGTTAGGATACAACATATGACAGGCATACACTGGCCGTTGTAATATATTAACCCCACAATTAACTATAACCAACAAAGAACCATCAACGATTCATGCTAGGTCTAGTGCCACATGGTTATTGTTAGTATTGGTAGCCCCATTGGACTCAGGTTGGCTAGGCACATTGCCACCAAACCCAAACCTGCCATTGGAATTTGCATAACCACCACGATCGCCACCATTTCCGCCATATCCGAACGCAAAGCCACCACTATTACCACCACCACCTTGGGAACTTTGACTAGACCCGGAGCCAAAACCGAAAGAGCTACCATCAGGGCCCGTGCCAGCACCCCATCGGTAGTTCGAACTTCCGTCCGGTGATGACCCACATCCACACCGAAAGTTCCATCCTCCGTCGTGGCTCGAATCGCTCCCGCCCTTGGCTTGACCATCCATGGTGTCGCTTGCTTCCTTCGTGATTGAGGTTGTTGAACTAGAAGTTGGAGATATAAGAAGCAAGGATGCAACCACTAACCACCCCACCACCAATCCTTTTTCAGTCTTTAATGTCATTCTGTGGTTGAATTGGCTATAGACAAAAATGCAGTTGGGAGGGGAGAGATGGATGGAGACTTTTAATAAAATTTGGCACTCACCCACTTTGCATGAGTTAGGTTGTTTGAAATTCATGCATGCCTCATTTTCTTTGGTTTCGTTCTTATCTAATAATATTGACAGATCATTTACATAAATGAGTTTGTCTATACGTGGGGAAAGTCTCTGGTGCCTAAACAAATTTTTTTGTACTAGTATCATCGGTTATCATTTTTATATTAAAATTATAACTTTGAAAAGAGAAGTTACACTTGCTCAATGAAAGGTTATAATCGATTACAGACATGCATGATCGATCATAAACTTCGGTATCGATCTCAACGTTCCATGATCAATCATGTCCTTTAAAATTGTAACTTGTATATTTAAAAAAAAAGAAACTGAGCCTTTTTTCATATACGTATACATATATTAGAATAATTTATGGTACCAAAAAATATCCAAATAAACAAATTACAATCTAATAAAGGTAATATACTAACAAATAAGCAAAATTTACGACTCGGTGAGGCCCAAATTCAATTTTATGCTACTTGGATAGGTCTAAACCAATCAAATCGCTTTTGTAAATTTTAACGACTGTAAAAAATTATTCCAAACTCGCAGATAGGTGTATGTATGTGACCAAAATGATGGACCTAGAATCTTTTTAGTAACATCAAATTGCCTCAATGTCCACTGGAAACGTTATTGCAATTCAAATTTTGATGCATATATACAATCATACTCAAATTAGATGGACGGGTTATACCTAGGTTGTTTATGTGACTATAAGAATTCAAATTCAAGATCTATGAATTTAAGCTTTATTTTTTTTCAACCGTCAAAACTAATCAATGTGTGTAAATTATAGACTCATTAAATCAAATAAAATTTTGAAAACTGCGCAAACAAAATCCATCATGACCAAGATGATCATTTGTTATCCATCATGACATAGTATGAAAGATTGCGGTATATCTTTGTGATGCTTAAATGTCAAGAAAAAATTAGTTGGATTTATCACTTTAAAATGACCCACTAGGATTGAAGTGAGCCTATTTCTAAATAATAGTAACATGCTCATGCCGGCAATTTTTCGCTATGAATTAAACTTGAATATTTGCAAGCGTCTATGAAAGCAAGCATTAATAAAAATCAAAACTCGATCAAACACAACCGAATTAAGTCTAATGCTTCATTTAATACGATGGAAAAAAAAAATAAAAAGATAAAAAATTTGAAGGATCGAAAATTAGAGGGATAAATAAAACATCATGTTTGGTAAGGAAGAAAATTAGAAAAAAATGAAAAAGTGGATGGATTAATTTTCCTTCTAACTCACTAAAATCAATCCCTCCAAAATTAGAAAGAAAGTATGTAGAAAGTTAATTATGTGTGTTGAAATGTATGTTATTTGTTTATATATCTTTTGATATATACATATATTATATTTATCAATTACATATTATATATACATTAATTTCATATATATATTTATATTTTTTAAAAATAAATAAAAATTCTTTTTTCATCTTAATAAACACAAAAAAAAAAATTCATTATTCTTACTTTTCATTTCTCTTACCAAACATAGTAGAGGGAAATAAGGATTTCTTCATTGAAAAATAGAAAGTGTATCACTCTTATTTTCTATCTTTCTATTTTTTCATCCACTCTACTAAACGGACCATAGTATAATAAGCATAAAAAATTGAATAAACTCGAATAGTTTAAGACCCCTAATTATACAAATTAAACGATATGATGGATTAAGAGGAAAAAATATTTGGGCCGGCTAACCACTTCGATAGCACTTAATTATGAAAAAGTGTGCAGTTAAAAAAGATTTGTGGAGAAGTACCTTTTTTTTTCTGGAAGGACAAAAATACCCACATAGGTACACAAACAGGAGGAAGGATTATAATTGGAAAATGCCGGATTTCATGCAATAATCCCACAAAAAACTTGGCAACTGGTAAGACGCAAAAACCTCCCAAAAACGGATTTCAACATTTAAACAAAAATCTCCTAATAGTCATTCAGTTTTCAACCAAATCAGAGACAAGATTATGAAAGTGTTGAAGCAGTCACATGTGGTTTGAGTTTTTCGACATCGAAGTTCTCAGAAAATGGAGAAGACTTTTGTAGCAGACGCCTTTGTTTTGATTTTGCCGACGTGGGAGTAGCATTCATTCAAACCAATGATTATCAAACAACAACACCTGAATTTCTGTATCATTGTGTAGGTAAACAAATGTTGATATATTGATTTCTTATAAAATTGTATTTTTCAAGTTAATCAAATAGGTGCACCAGGGTTTTTAGAGTGGGGTTTTATGATTTTGACCTTGTTCCATTTGGAATCATTGATTGATAATGCATTTTATTGGAAAATGCCTTTTATTTTATGCATTTTTAACCTTACATGTTAATACATATTGCAGGATTGATTGCAGTATCCATGTTTACTACCTTATGAAACAATTGACAAAAGGAGAAGATATAGAAGAGAAATTTAGACAAGCACAGATAAAAGAATTCCGGGCTGAAATGGTGTCAACATTCTTGAATCGTTAGAAAAGTTGGACTGAAAAAGATTTCATATTACGACAATAATTAAAACAAAAATTCCAAGACAACTAAACTTAATTAGGGATCTGGAAATTTTAAAGAATCAATGTTACATCTCAGTAGTATTCTATGGTGGTAAATTTTTATACAATCAACTAATTGCAGTTGTCTGGTTGGGTTTTTGTAGTGGCGAGACATTACAGTGTTATATCACACTGTCATTCTGCATGCAGCAGTGTGACATTGTAGTGTAATGTCACAGTGTTATTATCAATACCATCATTCAGTACATTGACGTCTTCACGTGCATGGTTGTCCACATTAAGTTGTAACGCATCATCAAGGAGGTGAATCCTTACATCCACATGTAGTTGACAGTAAGTGAATGTCCCATGTCAAACATGTTTTTCAGATCTTCATTATTTTTAACAATACAATTTGGATGATCAAGAATTGAATATAAGAAACCAACAGCAACATTCCTCCTCTCATGTATCATACAGTCGTCCTACCACATAATCCAACAGTGAACACGTGGGGACACTAAGCATTGATGTCTCATTACCATATTTGCATACCAACAAAACCGTATCTTCCATCGAAAAAACCTGTCACAAATGCATTCAACATTTTGTATGAAAACAGATGTGTAATATTGCCCTAGTTAATATTGACATTATGCTGTAACATGGCACTATGACATTAAATTGTAATATGACACTGTGACGGTGACGAAGAATAGAAATGTTGATAGCAAAGATGACGATCGGATAGACATGTTGATAGAGTAAAGGAATATTAAATTTCAAATATTAAAGTCGAAAAATCTGAGCCAAGCCGTTCAGTTTTATTTGATTTGATTTATAACTTTTAATTTCAAATTTTACAATCCCTTACAATATGTAACCATTAAGATAATAAATCAAATCCCATAAAAAAATGGGATTGGCAAACTAACAGCCTTCCAATAAACAAAATAGTATTTTAGAGAAAAAAAATTTCAAAATTTGCCAATTAGTACCTACCTATAATACATTTTCAAGTCAAAGGTACTTATATACAAAATATTTTAGTCAATATATTTTCTCACAATTATGTAGTTTAAAAAGTACTTGCTCACAATTTTTCATTTATTCTTCCTAACATATTATACTAGTGTAATTGAATTTGAATCTTTATTCTTGTTTTTCGAATGATTTTTTTGACTTATAGAATGGAAATTCATTGTAATTCTAGTTGTTTGGTAATGCAAACCATGATAAAAACATAGCATAAGACTTTAAGTAGTGCTCATAGAGTAATGTTATGGTGATTTAAAAAATTGACCTAATTTTCTGATTTAATAATATAGCAGTGACATAGTCTAATTGTTTTGTTTGTGACTGTAACTGTTGGACTTCTTTATTGAGACTCTAACATTTAACACATCATTATATCAGTAAATTAAATTCGTTTTTAAGATCCTAATATCGTGCTAATAATGACAAGCTCAATTTTTTCCCCATTCACCAACGTCTCAATTGTCTTATTAGTTTGGTTTCTTTTGTTATTCTTCTGGAGATGACGATACGACTCCTTTAAATATTATTATAAATGATTCATACACAAATTTAATAAAACACAAGTCGTTAAACATGAATTAATAACGAATTGGGTATAAATAGAGTATTTTTGACATGAACATGCTAAGACCCGATTCGATTGACAGGCTTAGGTATAACCATTCAATCATGAATAGTCAATAGGGCAAGATGAATCCCATTATTTTATATGGGATAGGTATTTTCTTAGAGAATAGTTAGTTTCTTACACAAGGCGTTTATATAACATATGGTGACTTAATTATTAATAGGGTGGATATAGAAAGGATGAATAGTCAATGCAGCTCATGTGGTTCACCACTTAACTTCAAAACAAACATTAGACTAGCTTTGAAATTAAAATCCTAGGTTTGAGCCATCAACAAAACATTTTCATTCGATTGGATATCTTTAAAGAATAAGTTTTCATGACTCCAGACACCTTTCATTTACAAAGGCCTAAAGGGCTATGGCTATGGATTTTGATGAGTTTTCTACAAATCACCACCTTACTAAAACACTCGAGTGATTTGCAACTGGCCGATGGAATTGAGAGTGGTTTCACCTGTGTTATTTATTTATTTTTATATTGTCTCGAATATACGTAAGGCTTCCATGTGAGCATTACAAGGAATGAAAGGCCATATTGAGCAGTTGAGATTGATGAGAAATACCACTGATTTTATCTAAGAATATGGTGGTCTGATTTAAAATTTTCTTTTCTGCTATTGGCAACCAGCATAACATATAAAAAAAACCCCACAACTGAAACACTGGCTAAGAATCACATGACAAAATCAGGGATAAACCTGCAGCTAGAGAAGGTTTCCAATGCGTGTTGTACTGATGTTATGATTTGGGGTGCAGAGGATGGAAAATAAAAGAGCCAAACCTTGGCCTTTCCAGTTGAGGTATGTCTCTTGGGATGTCAAATGATTTAGGCCAATTTGAATTGTTGGTCCAGTTCCGCAGAGACAGATTGTCTGTTTTATTTTTCCCATTGTAATTGAATGGTTAGAATTTACATAAAAGTTAGTTCCACTTACTGCTGCTTTATCCAGAAAATATTAGTAACAAGTCTGGCAACCTGTATACTCCATCCAAGAAAAGACTTTTTAGTCGAGGATAGCATTACTCTTATTTAAGTATATCCACATCCATATGATTAGTCGTAGAATAAGGATGAGCTTAGCTTGCCTAGTATCTGGCATAATCTTACATCTTTTTCGTAGCATAATCTGATAGAATACAGCTCCAGAAAGACTGGATTATTGCTACCCCTTTATTACAAAGGATGAAGCCCTATCGATCTATAGCGAATTAATAATAAGTTCGAAGTCCTCAAAGCTTATAGATCCATCCCCATCCCCATCCATAGAAGCAATAATTGCTTGACAATCCTCTGGCGACAATTGAGCTGCCGTAGTCCCCACAACTTGGTAGAGCTCCTCTCCCGTCACAACCTCATCCCCTTCGAGATCCAAAGTTTCTAAAGCCCCTCTAAGACAAGTTGCTAGGCTCCCCAGTTCCAACTCCTTTGTGTTCATGTCCAAGAACTCTGAGATGCTCAGCAGTCCGTCCTTGTTAGTGTCTCCTTTCTGCATCATTGTCGTCACATCTTGTTCACTTGGATTGTACCCGAGCGATCCCATGATTCCACCAAGCTCTGCAGCAGTTATTGATCCATCATTGTCTGAGTCAAAAGCCCGAAAGGCCTCCATCAGCCTCAAGACATGGTTCAGTGTCTCCGTTTCGGCAGAGAGAGAACCAAGTTGAGCCATGGAATTTTGAAGTTATCTCAGCCTATCTTTGCATAGTAGCTCATCTTCTCAGCTAAATAGAGGAAAATAGAATCGCCTGTCATCATTCCATGGCTCCTTTTTGTTGATATAAAGTTAAAGAAAAGATAGATTCTTATGCTTAAAGGATTATTATTCTTATCCTGAATGGGATAAAGCAGATTATTCTGATTGTAACAGTCTGATGTTATGTTAGGTGCTCAATTTTGAGGAATTTGTCAAACAAAAAAAAAAATAGAATCAAAGAAGAAAACCTGTTTCAAGAAAATGGAAACCTCTAATGCCTCAATTCGAGAAGAACCTATCTCCAAAACTTTTATAAGAAAGTTCAATATAATATTCAACATATTGATTTCATTGATAGGAAGACCGTTAAATATAAAATAATAAAACTACCTTAATAACTAATTTGATTTATGGTTCCACTATCTTAATAACCACCTAGAAAATTTCTCACAAATTACTCTATCATTAACCCATTCACTAAAATAACTCTCTAATAACTATCTCAAATACTATATAAAAATATACTAGAAATGTGCACATAACATTCTATTCTCCTTTAAAAAAACTTTGTCCTCAAAGTTTGATTTATCATGAAATTGAGGAGACCAACCAACCAGCTTTCTTGAATCAAGCAGTGCTACATTATGCCCTTGAGTGCTCGGTCAAATTCATAGCTCTCTTGAAGGTTCAACTCCATCTTATTTTGCCACCAAAGGACTTCATAATCTGCATCTAAAGCAAAGCCTAAGGTGACACAAAATTCTAAGGCATGAACAATCCATTGATTGAGCTGCTGAACCAAAGTAAAGATGTTTTTTCAAGACACAAGAAGGTTGCTACTGATTCTGCAGCCATGAAGAGTGGAGAACTAAGAAAGGGAATGGTAAAGATGAAAAAGATTTGGAGGAGAAAAACCAAAAAGATAGACGAAGAGAAAGGAAAAGAGACGTTGCAAGAAAAGGAGGCGGCCAACCGACTTCTATATCCTTATAAAAATAAACTATGTCAATAATCTCACCACCAAACATGTGGACTGCAGCATCTAACTTCATGGTGCCCCAACTTTTATTTTCACTTGCTCCAATAGTGACAATAACTTTGCTTGATGCATCCTCAACGATTTTTGAATTTTTCTACTGATTGACAATATTGTCCAGAACTTGAATTCCCTTCTTGACGTATGTTTCTAAATCTGTTTATCCCTTCTAGCATCCATTGATTTTCTTCGATCGACCTCTCAAACGCCTTTTGAAAATCACCACGCATCAACTTTAAAATCTCTAATGATGTAGCCATTAAGAGGATCATGGGCTTTGAAACCAATTGTTCCGTGCACAATTTTGAGGAATTTATAAAACAAAGAAAAAATAAAATCGAGGAAGAAAACTCGCTTTGAGAGAGTGGAAACCTCCAATGGCTTAATTTGAGAAGAATATATCCAAAATTTTCACAAGAAGATTCAATATAATATTCAACATATTCATTTCATTAATAGAAAGACTTTTAAATACAAAATAATAAAAATACCTTAATAACTAACTTGACTCATGGCTCCGTTATCTTAGTAACCACCTAGAAAATCCCACAAATTATTTTACCACTAACCCACTTACTAAAATAACTCCTTAATAATTATCTCAAATACTACATAAAAATATATTAAAAATGTGCAAATAACATGTTATCATGTGCTTCATTGTAAAATTCAGTGATATTAGTACTGTGATACATGGGCAGTTCTCCTAATATGAGAGCCAATCTTGTTGGAGGAAGCCTAGGGTTTGACACTGTTTCTAAGCAACTTCGTGAAAATACAACTTCCATTCTAAGGCAAATCTCTACATCATCAGTGCAGTCAGTTTCAAAGTATTCCTAAAGAAACCTGCATGCATAATGTATTATTTTTCAGGCTGCTTAAAAGACTGCAGATTTCACCTTAGTTATTGATTTTCGGGTGTTGTCCTTCAAATATACATGTGTTTTTTGTTTAGATGTTTGAAGGAAAAAATAATCATCTTGAGGATTTCGAAAGTGGGAAGGGAGAATTTAATTATTTCTTTCTTTCTTTGCAGGAGGCTAAATGTGAAATCAATGTCGAAAGACGAGTCCAAGTAGAAGCTGAAACATTTGAAGCTGAAGCTGAGCTGTTGAAGTGTTAAAAAAAAAAAGAAGATAGAAGGTAAATTTAATAATGGTCCCTCACATGTGTTCTCTGTCATTTTGTTCCTCATTCTCTCGGTTGTCTCACCTTATTTCTTTCTCTTGATTATGTCAATTTTTGTAACCTTGGTCGATCGAAAATGGTGACCATACTTGAGCGTCACTTTGATCCTAGAATTTCGCAATTTATGAGACTTCGATCCCTGCAATTTATAAGACTTTAGTTCCTCAGTTTTTAAAGAATGCACATGAGTGTGGGGATGTGGTCACCTGATAACATCTGTTAGTCAATTTAGAATGTCTTTTTTTTTTTTTGTTATACTAGAGTGACACAATTTGAAAATGTAAGTACTAAAGTGACAAAAGGAAAAATGAGTAGCAAAGCCACAGAATATGCATACATGAAAGATAATTACTTTACTTTAAAAAGTATCTTGGATTTCCAATATAAAAGACTGACAAATTGCTAGAGTTTGGCTTAAAGTTTTCATTGAGCTTGACTGAAGCTCTGGGCTAATTTTACAAGTGATCCACACTACAGCATACAAAACAAAGTTGCTCATCGGGGCTCTTTAGGATCGGCTCAATACAAGGTAACAGCTAAGATGAACCCCATTTCTGCAGATTTCGAGGAGGCTCCAAGCAGCCTCCTGAGTAAATCGATTTTGTCTGTGAGAAGAATAGCTCGGATGGAGACTATTTGGAGACTTTATTAGCTAAACAAGCTATAACATCTTTTAGTAGATTTTGTTATCAATTCTTTGTGTTTGCCAAATGCATTGTTTAGATTCCACAGCAACTTCAACGAACTAACATAGTTTGATTGACATTATCTGAACCGGTTTAACCCACGTGATGCTGCATATATATCCAAAGAACATATCATACATACATATATTCTTGCTTTCTTGTGTGACTCTCCTAACTAATTAAGGCTTGGACCTAATCACTTTTTATACCAAACCCAATCTGCAAGCATGCCAAAGACTGCTAAACCCAATCAGGGGTCTCGCACATAAGTCGCACAACAAAAGAACCTCCAACATACAAATGCACACTCTTCCATGTGAAATATTCATTTTCATTGTAGCTTTTTAGTAGTAATCGTGACCAACAATCAACAACTATTAGCTCATTGGTATGGTGAGAGCTTCAAGCCCGATTTCTGGTGGCGCACCCACCACACACGCACGGCCCGATGAATGGAACCTATTTATATATGGTGAGTTCCTTTTAAAATTGTAGTGGATGACCTATCATTATATGAGAGATAATTTAAATCCGGAGAAAAGGACAAGACTTAAGGAGGATCCAACAAGTTTATCTTATTACTAGAGAAAGGGGGAAGGGGGGAAAATCCATAAGATTCGATTTTATAATGTTAATTTTGAATCTGGCTAAATTCTTACCATATAGAAGATACTTCCATCACGTAGGTTATTCTGAAAGCTCATAATACCTACTAATTCCACCATTAATTCTAATACGATGCATGTGATTATGTCTCCCCTTGTAGTATCAGCTGTTTGGCTCTAAACATTAGGGCACAATTTTTCAGTGGCATGTGTAGTCAAGAACGGGCTTGCAAACAAATTCGTGAGCCGCACCATAAATTGTTTGGGCTGGGCTGGTTATTGGTGTACCCAACTTGTGCCGTAGTCAAGCCGGGCCTTGTCAGGTATCTGGTAGGGATGTGTGAGCCACAGCCTAGCCCATGCCAATAAGACTAGACATTTAAAGCACCAATAATTTTTTAGCAGTGCTATGTGTCCTAAATTTTTATTCTAAATTAAGGGAGACCATTAGATCAGTGGGTCTCATTTAAAAAAGTTGATAGGACTCACTCATCCAATGGTCTCCCTTCATTTGAGATGGAGATTTGGGTTGAAGATTTGGGATACATAGTATTTCCCATAATTTTTACCTTTACATCTAAAAGATCACTACCATAATAAATACTAATTAACTATTACTAATGTTTTATATTATACATTTGTAGTAGCGGAGAAAACACCCATGTCATTTTACAGACATGTACGGATTGTCTCAAAAATTTAAGCACACATGCATAGTTTCGATAAACATAATTAATGATAAGCATGAGTATTGGATTTTATCTTTAAACATATTATGTAATTCTCGTACAATTACCGGAGAGTATGTTTGTACGCACAATATACCAAATCACATGTATTTTTGTGTCTTTTCTTTTTCTTCCCTTTTTTTTTCATCTATTTTCAATCTCTCTTATTCTACATTAATATAACATCCCATCTCCCCTACCAATCTTCTATTGAGATTAAAAATAAATAAATAAATTATACAGTGGGATCTTGCTGCCCGCATAGAAATATCATTACAACAAAAGGTTCTTGACCTTTCACAGAAATTGTTTGGTTGAAAAAACGTTTTATATAGTTTAAATTGATGGTGTGTTTGGTAGGGTAGATGAAAAAAATGAAAGGTTAGAAAGTAAAAATAGTACACTTTTTATTTTTTAAGGAATGAATATTTTATTTTCTCCTTTGTGTGTGGTAGGAGGGAATGAAAAATAGGAATAATTGATTTTTTTTTTTTTTTGCATTTGGTAAAATGAAAAAATAAAAGGATAAAAAAAATATAAATACATGTTGTACAACTTTATCTATATAAAATTAATGAGTACATAATATGTAATAAATAAGACATATGCATATATTAATGGATATAAAAGTAAATAATATACAAGTCAATACACTTAATTAACTTTTTATTGATTTTTTCTCCAAAATAATATTGAGGGAATAAATTTTGGTGGGTAGGAAGGACGAGTAGTTCATCCATTTTTTCATCATTACTATATTCTTTCTTTACCAAAATGATATTGTCTATATTTTTTAAATTTTCATCACTCTCTCTTTTTTCTTCTTTTATCATAATAAACAAAGTAGAGCAATATTACTGGAGCATAATTTATGGACATAATTTGAGGACATAATGAGTTTGTCACCAATGATATGATAATGAATTCATTAATGCTATAATGAGACCTATCATTAAATACATTTCATTGATCATAATTTATTATGTCCCCAAATTATGTCATTTAATTATGTCTCAATAGCAGTGGACAAAGTATAAGGTAAGAAATGGAGACTGCATTTGTATAGACCTCGACCTAGGCCTAGCCCTTAGGCTGGACAATCGAAACCGTCACCTTAGGACCCATATTTTTTGGGGCCTCAATTGTTTTTTAAAGATTTATATTTACTTAACTTCAAATTATTTTTTTAAAAAAAATAGATTCAAGTTTAATTAAGTTTAGATTTATTTTCGAGATCCTAAATATAATTTTTAGATCAATATTCAATCAAATCAAAATTTATTTTTTACCTTTAATTTTTTTTTATAGACATAGGTTCAATAAAGTCAAATTTTACTTTTACAAGTTTTATAATAATATGAAATTCGTTATGTTAATCATAATACTATTCATGTCTTGGAATCTACCTTATATAACAAAACTATGTAATTGTTTCTTTTCGTATATTGTTTCCAGCTATTTTGATCAACTTGAAAAGTATGAATTTTAATTTTTTTTTTTTAGAATTTGATGGTCTTTTGATAAGTTAAATTTAAATTGTATTTGTTAATAGCTTTTTTCTATTGTCATGACAGCATAAATATCACTAAAGTGTCTAATAATTGAACTTCAATCCTACTCTCATACTATTTTGTTGACTATTAATCTTTGAATGAATTTTATGAATCTAAATGATATGCTAAAGAATTTGAATACAAAAATTTAAATAGTAAATTGACATCTCAAATAACAAGTAATTTATTATTATACTAGTTATTCCTTGTGCCTGAAGGCACGGAGTAATAAAAAAATGATTAACATATTTGTATTTATACCTAAAATTAAATTACAAATATAGAAGAGAAATAAAGAATTTTAAGTATCGATTATAATTAGGGTAAGCAGTGGTGATGATGGGAGATGGTAATGGTTGTGGTGGGTAAGACGACGACCGTGGTGGTGGTAGCAACCGTGGGTGGCAATGGTGATGGTGATGGTGGGTTTTGAGTGATGATTATGGTAATGGTTGTGGGTGGCAACGATGATGGAGGTGGGTGTGGGTGGTTGTGGACAATGGTGATGATGATTGGCAGTAGTGGTTATGGGACGACGACGGTGGTGGTGGGCAGTGATTGTGGGCGACGATGGGTGTTTTTAGGTGACAATGTGATGGGTGGTGATGAATGACAACAGTGATAAGAATGGTGGGGATAGATGACAGTGGATGAATGCAGTGGTGGGCGATGACAGATGGTAGTGATTGGTGGTGGTAGGTATGGTGGGATAGGTGACAGCGGCTGGTGGCGATGGGTGGTAGTGGATGCTAATGGTGGGCGACGGTGGTAGTGAGATGATGATGGTAATAATAATAAATATAAGAATAAGATGACGATGGTAGTGGGTTGTCGCCACGGATGACAATGGTAGTAATCGGTGGTGGATGACGATAATGGTGGTGATGATGATGGGGCAATGAGGGTGGGATAGTGGCGATGGTAGTGGGAGTGGTAGAAGTGATGATGGGACAGTAACAACGATGGTAAGATGCAACAGCGGTGGTGATGATGGTAGGGTGCGGCAACGATTGTGGTGGGGATGATGGTGGTGGGGCGGTGGAAGTGATGGTGGTGGTAGTGATAGTAGTAGTGGTTATGGTGGTGGTTGGGCAATGGAAGTGGTGATGGTGGTGGTAAATTGGTGATAGCGACAATGGTGGTGGTGGGTATCGTAGGGTGGTGATAATGATGACGGTGGTGGTGGCAGTGGTGGTAGTGGAATGATGGGGGTGGTGGTGTTAGAGGTACTACTAGAATGATTCTAAATACTATTTTTTTTTAAAGTACTTATAAAAAATAATTTCTAAAAATATTTTTAAAAAGTCACTCTAAATACACCATTAAGAGTTTATCTTTCATATTAAATTATGGGTGTTAATGTTAGTCGTTAGATTAATTTTAAAGTAAAATTTAAAGCGATCTCAACCGTAAATAAAAAAAATTATTTTATTTATCTTTTGACATTTGAATTATATTATATTTTATTATATAGATATTATATATTATTATAATAATCATAATTAATGAAATTTCATCTAAAAACTTTGTCTAGGGCTTCTACTTTTGCTCGGGCCGGCCCCATGACTCGGGTCGCCTCATTAAATAATAATAATAATAATGTCGTATGGGGGTCAAGCAAGTGAGCTGCGGAAATAAGTTCAGTGGCCTTTCCATGCCCCCAAAACACAACGGCCAGGCCGTTGGGGGTCAAGTGATGTTTGCTTTGGTTCACGGGAAAGAAAATGTTGGGGGATGTGTAAAAATGGTTTTGTGTAGTATTGCATCTTGGGTCCCAGTTGGATTGTGTTTTCTTAAAGTTATCCTGAGCATGCATCTGGTAAATCCAATAGGTCACGCGAAACTGGACGTCTCGAGTTCATGTTCGAGTTTGTATTTTTGTTTGGGATTATCCTCGGAGATTTATTATGGTAAATGGTAGTTGTCCTATGGATCTAAGGTGAGAGATTATATATAGGTCTATCAATTGTGTCAAATAAAGCGGATTTATGTCGATTCTTAACGAATTCGTGTCAAAAAATATTTCACTTATACCTGATTTATTTATTAATTTTTGTCATAACTAGTTTGTGTCATGCATAATCAATATATAAATGAGTTGTACTGTGTATTTTTTTAATCAATTTTTTTTAATTTAATTGATTTTAAACAAAGTACATGTCACACAAGGTGCTTAAATTTTTTGTCAGAGTAGGTGGTCCAAACAATTTGCTGATTGATCGTTGATGGGTCAAGTTCAAAGGTCCAACTCATGTTATAAGTCCAGTTCAAGTTTATAGTCCGACTCCAAAAGATTCAGTAAATTCAATCCAGTGTGGCCAACTCGATCAAGCTCATTAGTTCAACCCGTTCAAGCTCATTAGTGTGGTCAGCCCGGTCAAGCTCAGCTGCTGAAGGAGCTGAGGGAGCATGCAAGATCATCCAAAGCACTATTCTCGTTGCCCTAGATATGGTCAACACCCCATCTCATCATTTGATCGAATTTCATGGAGAGCACCACAACTACCTAGCACGTTGAGAAGAGCTCGCCAGATCTAACAATCTAGTCAACTACTTATTAATATCTTGTCCAAATCTGTTAGGAGGGTGACTATAAATTGTAAGTGTCACCAACACTTGGGGGCATATCATATTTTACATGAGCACAACTCTCTCCTCTCCCTCAAAGCTTGTATTTTTTGCTCTCCACACCCTTGAATAAATAAAATACCTGGCAACCAGAGCCATTGAAGAGTGGAAGTAAGTCGAGCTGACCGAACCACTATAAATTGTCTGTGTCTCTCCATCTCCTGATATTATTTTCTTACATTTATTATTCACACTTGACAGGTGGTGTGCAAAACTATTCTGTGCATCATCAATTTGGCGCCATCTGTGGGAAACGATAAAATTCTCACTCCTAAACATTCAATTTGTTGAACCAATGGCGATCACTACTAAATTCATAAACCAACCTGATGACAATCCTCCACGATAAGAGGAGGTTACTCCTCCACCTACCAATTCTGTCCCAAAATGCTCCAGCTCCAAATCCACAACAAATGCTGGAGACCATGCGACAGCTAGTAGCCAAAAACTAGCAGATACTACAACTCATGCTCGTTGGACAAGGAGGTGGACAACGTGGAGGACCCCAAGGAGCTCCACGCCCTGGACATTAAGGAGCTGCAGGCCCTGGACATCAAGGAGCTGCAGGCCCTAGACATCAAGAAGCTCTATAACTTGCTGCTCCCCATTTGGGCGCCCATGCAAGTCTGGGCACCCCACATAGAGGAGCCCCTCATGAGGGACCTCCACCTCCTCTTGCTTCCCATGGTGAAGACCCTCATCTCCAAGAAGATGAGGGCGAAAATCAAACCATGGAGTATAAAAGTCATTTCCATGAACATTCCAGAGGAGCCCCCAATCATTGGGACGAGAAAATTAAGCAAGTGCAAAATCAACTGGGTGACGTCTTCAACGCCATGAAGGCGCAGGGACCCGACACAGTGGACTACCTCGTAAGACAGATAGACACGCCTTTCAAACTTGACGTGGCGAACTACCTTCTCCCTCAAAAGTTCAAAATGTCATTTGTGGAGACCTTTGACGGAACGAAGGATCCACTTGATCATCTCGGAAACCTACAAGTCCTTAATGCAATTGTACAACGTCTCCGACGAAATTATGTGCAGGCATTCCCAATTACCTTGAAGGGATCAGCGCGACAATGGTTAGCCAAACTCACCTCGGCCTCCATAGGCTCCTTCGCCGAATTGAGTAGATCAGTTGGGGCACAGTTCATTGGTGGACGCCGCCAACAAAAGCTTGCCACTCATCTGCTGAACATAAAACAGGATCAAGATGAGAGTCTGAAAAGTTACCTCACTCATTTTAACGAGGAGGTCTTCTAAATCGAGTAGCCCAATGACAAAGTCACCATGACAACCTTTTTGGGAGGCCTCCACTCATCCAGATTTCTTTTTTCAGTAATAAAGCGACCACCAAAGAGCATGCCAAAACTATTGGCAAAAGCTCAAAAATATATGAATGCTGAAGAAATCAACAGGTCCAGGCGAGGTGAATCATCTCGCGGATCTCCAAAAGCTTGACCTGTCTCTGCACTGTTCTCAAACAGACAGCCTCAGTATCCAACTTAGCAACTCTCTCACGGGTCGCCAAAAACTTGGTCTGCCTTTGCACTGTTTTCAAACAGGTAGCCTCAATATCCAGCTTAGCGACTCTTTTACAGGTCGCCAAAAGCTTAACCTCTGCGCTGTTCTCAAAAAGGCAGCCTCAATATCAAGCTTAGCGACTCTCTCGCGGATTGCCAAAAGATTGACTTCTGCACTGTTCTTAAATAGGCAGTCTAAATATCCAGCTTAGCGACTCTCTCGCAGGTCGCCAAAAGCTTGGCATCTACACTGTTCTTAAACAGGCATCTTATATCTCTTGCTGAGCGGCTCTTTCACGGGGTGCCAAAAGTTTGGCCTCTGCGCTGTTGTCAAACAAGTAGCCTATACCTCAAGCTTAAAAATCCTCTCATGGGTCGCCAAAAGCTAAGTCTCAAAAGGTGTAGCTTTCTCACGAGCAGTTCTCCAACTCTGTCTTTGTTCTCGTGCAAGCAGTCTACCTCTCCTTACGGGTAATTATGTGAGATATTTAATGTTTGGAATAACATTTTTTTGTCATCACAACTAGGCTCCAAAGGTGTCTGATCCTATATGCTCGCCTAAACGAGACAGTACAGCATCTGGAGGGGTGTCTAACGTTCTATGCTCTCCCAAACGACGCAGCCCAGCACTTGGAGAGGTGTCTGACCACCTTTGCTCACCCAAACGGGGCAGCCCAACGCTGTCTAGGTCTCCAAAGTTGCACAAAATAGCTCCAAAAGCGCCTAATCCTATGTGTTCCCCAAATGAGACAACCCAGTACTTGGAGAAGTGTCTGATCCTATGTGCTCATCCAAACGAGGCAGCCCAGCACGTGTAGGTGCCTGACGCTCTATGCTCGCCCAAACAAGGCAACCTAGCACTTGGAGAACAGCCTGACCACCTTTGCTCAACCAAACGGGACAGCCCTTCAAAATTACACAAAACAGCTCCAAAGGCACCCAGATCAAAGCCTGAAGTGGCATCTCCAGCTTTGGATACCCAGGCATCCCAGGCTGCACCTCCATTTCCTGATGCCCAGGCATCGTAGACTGCACCTCTATTTTCTGATGCCCAGACATTCCAGGCTGCACCTCCATCTCTTGATGCCCAGACATTCCAGGCTGCACCTCCATCTCCTGATGCCCAGACATTCCAGGTTGCACCTCCAGCTCTTGATGCTCAGGCATCCCAGGCTGCACCGCCATCTCCTGATGCCCAGACATCCTAGGCTGCACCTCTATCACCTGATCTCCAGGCTGCACCTCCAGCTCCTGATGCCTAGACTTGCGCCCAGGCAACCCCTGTCGGCGCCCAAGGTAGCCCCAGGCTCGCCCAGAACACTGTCTACTCGTCCAAAACGCACGCCTAGCTACCTACTCGAAGTTTTGACCGTAAATTTTACTCTATAACTTCAAACAAAGACTTATTATATATCAAATTGAAACTCTTGATGATTCATACAAGACTCACACCCTATGGCTGTGATTGATGGTATAAAAAGTCCAAAAAAGGCCCAGAAACAGACGTTTTGACCTCTCAAAATTTTTAAAAAAAATCTGCCCAGCTTGCCCAGGACAGTGCCCAGCTCACCCCGAAGCTGCCTACTCGCCCAAACTGCTCGTCTAGCTCTCTACACGAAGTTTTGATCGTAATTTCTGTTCCGTTACTCTAAATGAGGCTTATAATATATCATATCGAAACTCTCGACGAGCCTTATAAGACACACAGCCTTTGGCCATGACTAATTATGTAAAAACTCCAAAAAAGACTTGGAAGCAGATGTTTTGGCCTCTCGAAATTTTTTCAATTGTGCCGATTAACAAAAAATTTAAACTTAATTGAATGCCCTCTTTTTCAAGTTCCATTGGACACAGGACATTGGGGGGCATATGATGAGTCAAGCCCAAAGGCCTAACTCGTGTTATAAGCCCAATTCAAGTTTATAGTCCGACTCCAAGATATCCAGCAAATCCAGCCTAGTGTGGCTAACTCGGTCAAGCTCATTAGCTCAACCCGTTCAAGCTCATCAATGTGGTCAGCCCGGTTAAGCTCAGCAGCTCAAGGAGTAAGCAAGGTCATCCAAAGTCCTATCCTCGCTGCCCTGGAGATGGTTAACACTCCACCTCATCTTTTGACCGAATCTCATGGAGGGCACCGCAACTGCTTAGCACGTTGAGAAGAGCTCGCCAGATCTAACAAACTAGTCAACTATTTACTAATATCTTGCCAAAATCTGTTAGGAGAGCGACTATAAATTGTAAGTCCCTCCAACACTTGGGGGGCAGATCATACTTTACCTGAGCACGACTTTCTCCTCTCCCTCAAAGCTTGTACTCTCTGTTCCCCACACCCTTGAGTTAATAAAATACCCGACAACCAGAGACATTGAAGAGTAGACGTAGGTCGAGCTGACCGAACCACTATAAATTATTTTTGTCTGTGTCTCTCTATCTCCTGATTATTTTCTTGCATTTATTATTCATACTTGATAGGTGGTGTACAAAATTATTTTATGCATCATCAATTGTTAAGCTTACGTAAGCAAACATATTTCATATTCCACCCACTGCTGTGGAGATACCAACAGCAAAACCACCGTCTTTTGCTTCTAAAGACAGAAAATAATGGACAGTTCCATATATATCAGCATCCTAGGAATTACTTCCAAAATCTACACGTGTGTCTATAATATACATCTGTCACTGTATGTGTGTGCGTGTTTTTTTTTCTGGGGGTGGGGGGTGGTGGTGGAGGCGGGTTGTTTGTTTATGATATTTATAATTGGGAATCCCTACCAACTAACATGGTACTCGATGTTGAATCATATTAAACTAAAGCCAGTTTGTTGACGTAACATATAAGATGATCTGTATGTGACAAATTTTAAATTGTTTTGTTTATGGAGCATCTTTGAAACAGTTGTGACCATTTTTTAAAGCTTTATTTACGTTAGGTGAATGCACAAAATTCAATCCTACTACTTTGTTCTATATACTTTTTTAACTGTGTCACTTTAGCCCTCAAATTTTTTGTGTAATTCTGAATGGTCCGATTGTAGATGGCAGCTTAGAATTGTTAAAGTGAGTGGAGAAGGTACCCATGTTCGTTAGCAATCTTAGAGTCAAATGAGAATATTTAAGAACGAAAGTGAGAGTAGGAATACCCAAATGAGCCGAAAGACATAGTTTATAGATCATCACTCTATTTTGTCCTTTATTTGAATTTTGTTTCCCATATATTTGTGTATCTTCAATTTGTTATTTAAAATGTTTCTCCTATTTTAAATTCCTGTATACCCCTCATCTTCTTCTAGAATTAAAAAGCAGAAAGTGACCTCCTGTTTGTACCATTATAGAGTGACATAGGGTTCAGTTGAACCAAGCAAGAACAAAAAAACAAGTATAAAGTGGGATGATTGGCACAAGTTGTTTGGTGAGGAAAAGGGTTATTAAATAATGTCCTAGGCATGAATCAGGACAACCAAACAAAGGGTTGAGATACTCTCAATTATATTTTTTGTTTAATTTTTTACTTGGTAGATTATTTATCGAGTATTTAAGTGAACTTATTATATATAAATAAATTCTTCAATCATTAATGACAAATAATTTATCAAAAA
>CAUOFW020005335.1:0-27561 GCA_963454935.2 Ilex paraguariensis
GTATTTGACTACATGATTCAGGCGGTACGTGACTACAAGATGGCTCCCCGCAATAGTATCAGGGGTTGCATTATTCTCCTTATGGTGACGTATTATACTCATTGATTATTTCTTTCTAATTTTGGTTTAACTTACCCATAATTAATTATTTGTTGTCTTCTAACTAGATTTTCTTCTTTGAACCCGTCACACCTATGGGGAAGAATCTGGTTGATTTGGCATCATGACCCTGCCCTCGTATTGGAGAATGAGATGACATAAAAATAGGTGCGCACCTTGTGCAACTAAAGGAGTTAAGTGGATATAAAAATGACAAGGTAAGCCATTTGTATCATATCGTTACAACACACATCATGGATTATTTAGTATATTAATGAGATCTAACATTATTTTCAAATGTATATTGCATGGTCGATGTAGATTAAGGTGACGGTTACTGATGTATGTCAGCATCGGCTATCAACTGATGCATGCGTCAACGTAGAAGTAGATGTATGTTTATTACTCAACACCTTACCATTGCTACCATATGTTTTATGCAACACCCAATTTAGATTGTTCATTTGTTCACAAATTGTTCCATTGTTCACATATTGTTCATTTGTTTTGTTCAGGATTTTGACTCAAGATTGTGAAGATTAGAGGTGACACAGACTACAATGAAATTAGATTTTCGAGATTTGTGTCTCAAGGTTGATGTCGAGCTTTCGACTATAAAGGACTTATTAAGGAATTTATCTGACTGAGTCAACGCCATCGATAACAAATTAGAAGGTGTTGAGGAATTGAATAAGAATGAAAGAGGTGATGGGGAATTGGATATAAAAAATGTTGATGATGATGACGGTGATGGCGACGACAACGTAAGTGAATCATGATATATTTTTTTAATTATTTGGATATTAGAATACTAAATGCCTTAACTGGTAATATTAGATAATTATATTCATACCATTGCAGGATAAAGATGATACTGATATGCCAGAGGGGGTACCCTCACATAACAAGAGTCCTCCGAAGCTACGAGAAGTCAATATGGGAGTACATACTCGACAATTACTTAAAAAAATTGTAAGTGAATCCATTATTTATCAAACATTATTCTTTCAGCATAATTGGTACGCTGCATTGACAAATTGATACCATTTCAATACATGCAGAGGTTCTTGTAGATTTTGAAGACATCATATTTTCGGCGACTCGGAAGTCAATGCAGTCCTTATGTGGAATGGAGTGGATAGCTGATGATGTACTAGATTGTTTTTTAATGCATTATTACCATCAATTATTTTGCCAAAGTAGTATACAATACCCAATATTTTATTTTTGTCCTGATTAACAGGTGATAAATATGGTTCACTGTGTTATGTCACCCGAAACCAAGATCAACCGCACCAACCAAAATGCCAGATGGTACTTCCCAACAATGTTTTGGTAAAGTATACATACTCCTCATTGTTGGGTTGTGTGATACTCATGATATGTGTTTGTTAATCGTATATACTTAATAAATGGTTTTGGCAGCAAGCAACAATTACGAGGAAGAATAAAGGAAAAAAATTTCTTAAATTCTGTTATTAGACAAACTTTTTCCCGTTTCATTGGTGACATTAAAAATTACGATAAGGTTTGACATTCTCATTTTAGTTTATATAGGTCCTTGTCATTAATTATGGTGTACATATATGTGTGTTCTCATTTATCATTGTATTATTTTCGTGTCATTGTAGATATATTTACCCATAAATGATGCAAATTCCCATTGGTACCTCACCATAGTAGATGTCCCAAAAAAGGAAATCTTGTTTCTCGATACTTTGCCTACTGCTCAAAGGAATCTGAGACGAGTTTAGCAGACAAAGAAAACGGTAACGTTTGTACAACCTAAATTATTTAGGGCTTGTGTAATGAAGTACCTGTCATCTCACACATTAAAATAATATAGTTGTTTCCTTAAATAGGTGATGGTGTTATGTCATCTAATACGTGAGGTGATCACCGATGTGGAAGAAATGCATGAATGGCCGATTATTCAGCCAAATTGGGTGCCCGTACAGAAGAATGGCTATGATTGCGGTATGCATGTTATATTGATGATCCAAGAGCCAAAGTTGGGTCCAGATTTCCCTATAAAGGTGTTAATTTATTGCATACATGATATTACAATGTTACTGTTAACTTCAATATAGTATTGTATTTTGCGTGGTTGAGTGAAGTTAATGTTGTTTTACAAATGCTCTTGTAGGAACCTATGACAGAAATGCGAAGGGAATTAGGGAATTAGGCCTAAAATTGGTCATACACGACAATAACATTAAGAAAGACACAACAATATATAAGGCAGTAATGCATTCATATATGAAGAACTAATTAATTCAGTCATTGTGGTAAGCTATACTAATTTGTGGAAGTTGGAGGTTTTTTCATACTTTTATGTTATATACATATATATAATATATATTTATATTTATATTTTTTGAAAATGACTGAATGAGTGGGTTATACCCTTTGTTGGTGGAGTTTTTACGTTGTTTGGGTAGGGTTATTACTTTTTTTGTATTTGGTTCCTACTTTTGGGTTGTGATTCCAACTTTTATGGATTATGTTCCAACTATTTTGGATTGGTGTTACAACTAGAGTGGTTTACAATTTGTTGGGATGGGTTCCAACTCATTTTCTTGCATGAGTTGTATATTTGTGTTTACTTTGGCTGTGAAACCATCATTTCGAAATCATTTACTCCAACTATCATCATATAACCATTAGATTTTTAAAGAAGA
Source organism: Ilex paraguariensis (assembly GCA_963454935.2). Classification (NCBI taxonomy): domain Eukaryota; kingdom Viridiplantae; phylum Streptophyta; class Magnoliopsida; order Aquifoliales; family Aquifoliaceae; genus Ilex; species Ilex paraguariensis. Next base: position 2,781 of record CAUOFW020005335.1, read on the forward strand.
ATAAAATCTAACCATTGCTGATTTGAGTAAAGGTTTGAAGATGCTTTTAGGGGTTAAATTGTGCAATTACATGTAGCTCTCAATGGTTTACATGACACTTGAGGGTGAGGCTCTCCTTATGATCTAGATTTGTGAGCATTCTGTGATGTCAGAGGTAAATATGTATTCCTTAGCTGACAGATGCTTGTAAACAAAGAAATGTGTATTTATGTGAAAGTTTAGTTGTTAATGAAATAAAGTGGTCTTGTCATCTTCAACATTTGAATGCTCAAGCTCTACTGCTTCGTGGGGGAACTGTGATTTTCTTTCCTTTTTGGTTCTAATGCCAATTCAGCTCCAAAACATAATGTTGTTTTTTTATATTGTGAAGTAATTTAACACATACATATTTTGTTCAATTGGTTCATAGATAGCCTCTACCTTTACCTTTTTGGCAATTTGTTTTGGTAGCATATGTTTTCTGTGGTGTCTATGGAAATAATTTTGATGTATCTTAAAGTTGTGTTTTTTGAGTAATTGGGATTTGGGAGTAGTTAGAGATTCTTGCATTTTTTTGAATAATACTTTTTGTAGTTACCTTTACTTTTCGCTTTTTCTTTTGGTTTCTTTTTGGTATGGGAGTCTCACTTTTTTGTGCATAGATTATCATGTTATGAGGTTTGGTGTTTCTGACAAAGTTCACATCTCGGAACGAGTTCAAGTACTAGTAGGAGCTTGAGCTTGAGCAACATTACCAATTTTATTGTTGGCCATTGCCAACTTTTAGTTTTGCAAAATTGTATGGTTAGGAATTAGAAGGAAATTGCATCTGCCCTCATTTTCTATTGATTGACTATATTTCACTGAAATTTATAAATTTCAAATGAAGGGAGTTGTTGGGCATTCTCAACGGTTACTGCTGTGGAAGGAATAAATCAGATTGTAACAGGTGATTTAACAGTCCTATTAGAGCAGGAGTTGGTGGAATGTGAAAATTCTTATAATCAAGGATACAATGGTGGTCTTATGGATTATGCTTTTCAATTTATCATCAACAATGGTGGAATTGAATCTAAGGAAGATTACCCTTACCGAGTTCTTGATGGCAGATGTGATTAGAATCGAGTAAAAGAACGACACCATAATCTGCAAGGAGGTCTTCCTCACCCCCGTCGTCCTCAAAGAGTGTCGCCGCATCGTCGCTGACAGCGAGGTGGGTCTTTCTTCTTCTTCTTCTTCTTCATATAATCAATGCCTTATTTATTTTTCTATTTATTGCTTGTTTATTTGTTTGATTATTGAGGAAGATGTTGGAATTAGAGGAGCAAATACGTGGGTTTTGATTTGAATATGTGGAGTTAAGTTTGCTTCTTTGATTTGATAGTTAGGGTTTAGGGCTTTAGGGTATTCTTCAAGTTCATCCCCTTTTTTCCGGGTTATTTTCTCAGTTAATCTGTTTGGTTCCTTTGAAAACTGAGGAAAATTAGAAGAAGTAAATTGTTAAATCCTTTGCTGTCACTTGAATTGTGGACTATTCAATATGTCTTTGAGTTTGGGACTTGTAAGAGAAAGAAAAGTAGAATTTCAATTTGTGTAATCTCTCATTATTGGCTATATGGTCTTCCTCCACAAGCTCATTCAATGTATAATAACACACGTTAGCTGGCTTTTGTTGTGTGGGTGACACTATTGTGTCCATATCACCATTAATAATTTGTCTCAAGGGTAATCATTTTGTATGGCACAGGACATCAAAAGGACTCTAACCACTACCATGTGGCTAGGGATGTTTCTTGGCCTTTGTTGCTCCTCTTTGGGGGACGGTTTTGGTCTTGCCAAGATCACTTCAATAGGCCTTGAATCTGACATTATTAAATGTTAATCCCAATATACTAGACTTCTTTGTTTGCTGATATATTGTCACACAATGTAACAGAGCAAGGGCAACCCAATGAGGGTAAAAGCACTAAAATGAGGTCTGGCTGTACCAAACTGGGCTCGTCTGAATGCTGGCAGGAAGGTCAGCAATGCTTGATGAGCATTGGTATTTATGGGGTCTTGAAGGACAAAGGGATGATGGCACCACCTGGATTGCAAGGAGGAAAAATTTAAGTGTTTGTTAAACTATCTGTTGATGCACATCAAGACACCCTTTTTCACCACGTTTCCTTTGTTTGTATAAACTTCATGTGGCATCACTGTATATGTAAATCTAGCTCTTTCGTATTTGTTGTATAACAATTTACCTGAATTGACATTAAAATTTTATGGTCCAGCCTTGGAGTGCTTGGTTTCATAAACATCAAGCGGTATTATAAATAATCCCATTTTTAGAAAAGTAATGGGATTATTTGTTATGCACTAATGTGAAAAGTAATATTTGGTGATTCAAAAGGATGACATTTAACTCCTACATTCTTCATTCCCAAAAAATATGAGATCACAATGAGATCATGTCAACTCTTAGGTTTTTGCATTGTAATTTTTTTTGACAAATTTGTGTTTTAGAGGTTGGCGATTCAATATATTCTATCTTTTCGATTTAATGGACTTAATTCTGGCACCTTTTCTACATTGGAGGGTTAATAATATCACACATTAATCTAATTCGATTATACTTATGCAATAAAATACTTTTTTGTGTAAAGGAAATAAAAAAATAAAATAGTGGGCCTAATAAAAAGTATATCTCTCATATTTTTTATTTCTCTTATTTTCCATCATTCATACCAAAGGAGTATAAGGAGTATAAAACTAGGAAATATTGCAGAAATGTACTAATTTTTCAAATTAAAAAAAAAAAAAGAACAGATGCTCGTCTATTAATTTTTTTTTCCAAAGTATTTTCTTTTTATTATTTTTCGCTGAGCTTCTCCTACACGTTACCCAACCCATAGACGCTCAAGTACTTCTCTCCCCTTCCCCTCCCCCTCCCCTATCTCATTCACTCTCATTCTCTGTCTTTCCCTCAAGACTCCAAAGCGTCATCACCACCGCCACATCGCCACCACCGCAACTCAGGTATGATTTCTCTAATTGGCTCCCATCTCTCTTTCTCTCTCGCTTTTTATCTTTGCTCCCACTGAAACTCCACCAAAACCCCCCATAAAACTAGACCAAAAACCCTGAAAATCCCATTGAAACTGAAGACACACACACAAATCCCACACCCTCTACGTCTCTCTATCTCACGAGTTTTAGACAGTCAATCACACACACTAGCACACACATATCGCACATACAGAAACCCACACACACAGATACATTGCACATATAGATACACACCCACACATACATCGCACTCACCCACCCACCTATTTTTGGTGTTTTGTATTAGTTTGATATTTTTAGGTGTTTTGTATTGGTTTGATATGTTTGGGTATTTTGTAACTTTTCTATGAATTTTCTCATATTGGGTACTTTGTTGGAATTGGTCTAAATTATACATAATTTATGAAATTAACTGCGTAGCCTAACCGCACAACCATTGAAAAATGGATGATATTACTAACTTTTGCTCCTTAGTTCTAAAGAATTTGAAATTTGATTAATTTGTCGACTCATTTTTCTTTTTTTTTATGTACTATGTTAATGCTCTCTTCTTCTAAGAGTGCATTCAATTTCTTATAAAATGCTATTATTTTTGTGTTTACTTTGCTAGACGTGATGAATAGTGATAATTTCACGGCAATATTTGCAATGAAAGTTGTATTCATGAAAATAATTGGGATAAAAGGCATATGCTTGATCATTGAGGTGGAGGAGATTAAAATAAATATATTTTGATTTGAGTTCTTATTTGATGTTACATTGCTTGGTTTTCTTCAAACTCGCAATTGAATTTGAGGTTTATACCAATTCAATTGGATTTTAGTTTGGAGTTATTTTGTTTTTATTACTTTTTTTGGGATTGTTTAATTATTTGGCATTGTTCAATTTTGTAGCCACGCCAAATTGGATACCAAAAATTGGGTAGAGAGTGAAGCTACTATGTTAACTACGAGGAATTTTGTGTTTTCTCTTTAAGGTACTTGATTTAACATTTGTTCTTGGCATATGAAAGAAGTTTATGCGTGTAATTGGGTTTAGACTTTAGACAATATTTTGGGTGCTACAGAGAGTTTTGAAAATTTCTTTGCTTTTAACATACATCTTTTTGGAGATATGATTAGTGGCTTGATGTGATTATTATTATATATGATGTTGATGGTTATATGTTTTGTTTGAATTTATGTATGATTGCAAATTGTGAATTTTGGTTTTTTGATTGATTTGGATTATGTAGTGAGCTGTGAACAAACAAAAAATATATATTTTATGAATCAAAAGTACTATTAACCTAAAAGAAGAATACGATGGAACTGTGTGTTGGATCATGTACTATTACTCTTATATCATGACCACGAACTTTGAATTTCTAAGGCCACCCAGAGGGATTCCAATAGCTTCGACCCGATTAGGAGAACACTACTCTACCGCCAACTTGCTTTTTGGTACCATACCGAAAAGTAAGTTGGCCTATGTGTTTTACATGTGGCTCTTTAAAACCGGTTTCACCCGTATATAGTGAGCCATAAAAGTTGTTACCAAAAAGGGATAACTAGACCAAAAAGTTGTATTTCATCCCAAAACTTGTAACCCTAAAAAATATTGTAATCTACCCCACAAAATTGTAACATACCAAAAAAATTGAAATCAAATCCATGAAAGTTATAACTCGAAAAAAGGATTAACCCACCATTAAACTTGTACAACATCCAAAATAGTTGTTGTCTTACCATAAAAGGTAGAATCCCAGAAAAGTTGTATCTCATCATTAAAGTTGTACCCCCACCCCCAAAAAGTTGTAATCATACCATGAAAGTTGTTATCCACCAAAAAGTTTGAAACCAAATCTACAAAAGTTATAACCCAAGAAAAGTAGTAACCATCCATTAAAATTGTACCACGAGTTGTACCACATCCAAAAGAGTTGTACACACATCCAAAAAAGTTGTAACCGTTGTACCATTTCCAATAGAGTTGTACCCCTATCCATTAAAGGTGTACCCTCATCCAAAAGAGTTGTAATCCTACCTTTAAAGTTGTACCATATCTATTAAAGGTGTACGTACATCCAAGTTTGTGATGTTGACTTCATTATTTTCAAATTTTATGTTAATTTTATTATATGGAGTTTTGATGATTAATTTTTGTGGAGTTGGAATATGGGTTTGCAATTGACCGTTGGAGCTTTAAAATTGAATGTTAGGGTTACATTGATTCGAATGGGTGTTTTTTTAAATAACATTGTATTTTTAGGGTTTTACAATAGAATGTTAGGGTTATTTTGTTGGAATTGCTGTTAATTATACATATTTTATGAAATTAACTGCCTAGTCGCCGTTGTAACCGCACAACCATTGAAAAATGGATGATATTACTAATTTTTGCTCCTTAGTTCTAAAGAATTTGAAATTTGATTAATTCGTCGACTTTTTTTTTACGTACTATGTTAATGCTCTCTTCTTCTAAGAGTGCATTCAATTTCTTAAAAAATGCTATTCTTTTTGTGTTTACTTTGGTAGACGTGATGAATAATGATAATTTAATTGCAATGAAAGTTGTATTGATGAAAATAATTGGGATAAAAGGCATATTCTTGATCGTTGAGGTGGAGGAGATTAAAATTAAAACAGTACCATTTGAGTTCTTATTTGATTTTATTTGATGTTACATTGCTTTGTTTTCTTCAAACTCGCAATTGAATTTGAGGTTTGTACCAAATCAATTGGATTTTAGTTTGAAGTTATTTTGTTTTTATAACTTTTTTTGGGATTGTTCAATTTTGTAGCCACACGAAATTGGATACCAAAAATTGTGTACAGAGTGAAGCTGTTTGGCCCACTACATTTGTTGAAAGCTCCTCTCATAGCTTTCAAGGTTATGTGCTTCTCTTATTTTGTTTATTTATAAACTATCTATTTTGAGGAATTTTTGTTATCCTTTAAGGTACTTGATTTAACATTTGTTCTTGGCATATGAAAGAAGTTTATGCGTGCAATTGGGTTTAGACTTTAGACAATTTTTTTCCTATTACATCTTATGAACATGTATTATGAACATTCTTTTTTTACCAAGAAGATGATGCGTGGTACAGGGCAACGAAGATGGTAAGCAATACAAACAAAAAACCACAGCTTCATAAGCGCCAAAGAATTGATACTTCCAAATATGCATCCGGAAAGGTTAATGCTTAAATTGTAGTGTCTTTAATGCCATTACATTCACCCATTTTAATATTTTTAATTCATTGATTTAAAGTTGTAAAACATTTTGCAGCATCTTCTTGGTACCCGTTGCTCTCTTTCATTGCTAGTTAAAGTAATTCAATCATGCAATGATCAACAAAAGCGAGGCATTGTGGAAATGGGATTGGGGGGTTTAATTAGTTTGAATATCCACAGCATTAAAAGGGGTTTATGCGAGTGGATCTTAAATAGATTTGACCCTAATACATATACTCTTAACGTGCACAACAAATCTATGGTGTTTACTCTAGTGGATGTTGAATGGATATTGGGGTTAAAGTTTGGTGGGGATGAATTGGAGACGAACGACTCCCCATTATTAATTACGGATCTTCAACAATCAATATTTGAAAACAGAAAGGAGTTGTCGTTCCGTGACATAAAATACAAATTGTTGAAATTGAAATAGGATTCCGAAGAATTTTGGTGTTACTTTGTTCTATTTGTTGTTGTGCATTTCCTATGCCCCACAATGAAGAGCACAGTGAATGACACACTATTGCACATGGTATTGGACGTCTCATCTTTGAGGGGTAGGAATTGGGCCAAGTATGTGTTTGATGCTATCATTAAGGGGGTACGAGATTACAAGACGACAAAATGGCAAAGTGTCAGTGGTTGCATTCTTGTTCTCATGGTAACATTTTTTTATTTGATTAATGTTGATTGGAAGGCTTCTATGCACTTTGATTTTTATTAATCATATTACATTCGTGTCATATAGATTTGGTACTTTGAGTGTTTCACCCCAAAAATAGAGACGGTGGTGCCATTGGTTTCTCGACCATGCTCACGCATTGTATCATGGGGGGACAATGAAATAAGTAAGCGCCTACATCTTCTAAACAAGTTAGGAGGCTACAAAAGTGACAAGGTAAATCGGTGTGATATAATCCTTTTTGTATCGTTTATTCAAGGTATCTCAGAATTATATGCTACTAATAACACAATATATTTTGCATTATTGAATTAGGTTAAGTTCTTAGTTCATGTAGTTGATGCGGTGTGCCGTGACCCTCCAGTTGTCAAGGAAGTTATCAAGGAAGGCATCCACTCAGAAGCGGGAGTTCCAATGCAGTTACATAAACAGGTATTGTTCCACACCTGCCGCTAATGTTTGGATTTCAAATGTTGTTTCTTTGTTTAAACGGAAATTTTTTATTTACTTAGGATTTTGAAGCAAGGCTCTTAAGATTAGAGGTGGATCAGGCCACCACCAAGAAATCCATGCATGAGGATTCAATAAAGGTGTATAATGAGCTTGCCGCAATGAAGAATTGGATACAAGAGTTGTCCGAAAAATTGAACGACTTTTGCAACAAATCTAAAGCACAAGTTGATAGTGGTGATAAAGGCGAGGCGATAAAGCTTGTAAAATTTTGTTGTTGTTTGGTGTATTATTTTTTGCATCTTTTTTTTTTAATTGATAAGTCTTGGAATGTTGTACTCATAACATTGACTAAAATTGACAGGATAAAGTCAGTACAGCTGATGATGATGATTACCCTCCTGCACCTGAAGGTGGGTACCCTCATATACAGAACCTCCAAGATTCAGATAAGAGAAATATATGGACATACATAGTGGACACTTCATTGAAGGATGCGTAAGTAATCCGAGAACTTCCCTGCTTATCACAATATGTATGCATTATTGGTACAAGATTCATTAATGTATGGCGTGATTGTAATAAGCAGGGAAATTCTTGTTTCTTTTGATGAATCCTAGCATTTTTTGAGTCGTGTAGATTTGCAATCATTACTTGTACCCAATTGGGTGCGTGATTCTGTAAGTGCGTTGCCTATAACTATATTTTTGTATTCAACTATTATGAAGAATGCAAATCTGTCCCAAAATAACACTAACTTGTCACTTCTTCTCCACTTAATAGGTAATAAGTGCGGTGCCTTGTATTATGTCGACCGATGAAAAGATAGACGCCACCATAAAAAAGGAGAGATGGTACTTGCCTACTTGATTCTCGGTAATGTATTTCTACACATACGTTGTGTACTCAATAACTATCTATATCAACGACACGATTCTAATTTATGATTATTGTTGGTAGCAACAAGCAATTCAATTATAGTGGATAGAGAATGGTTGTTTGGATGAGAAATTTCGAGAAGACTATGCCTATTTAATTTGTGACATTATCAAATGCGATAAGGTTTGACACCCTTCTTTAGACTGTTCTCATCTGTCCTATTCATCTTGTTGGATATTTATGTCTTAGTTTATTCATGGTTTACCTTTGTGTTCTAATGTAGATATATATACCTATTAATGATGACAACAGTCATTGGTATTTAAAGGTGGTAGATGTGAATAATAAGGCGGTGATGATTCTTGATACCTTGCGTGATCCTCGTAGGAAACATATCCGACTCTGCCAGTCTTTTAAAACAGTAATTTTATGCATACCACGTAAATTTTGTGAAAGGCGTTCCCACAATAGGCTTCATCTAAATTTATTCAAAACATGAACAGGTGAAGGTACTACATCGTCTACTTGCTGAGGTAGCGGATGATTTTGAACACATAGACAAATGGCCTATCAGTACACCAAGATGGGTGCCGGTTCAAAGCAATGGATTTGATTGCGGAATGTACGTAATAGAGTTGATCAGAGCACCGTATTTTGGTCAAAAAATCCGTATAAGGGTATTATACTTTGCTGAATTTTATAGTATGTCATATAATGTTCCTTTACAACCAGTACAGAATGAGGTTTTCAACTAGATAATGCAATATTTTCTTGCTATTATAGGAACCTTCAGTCTTGTCACACATGTTGACAACATCCACAGGGACATGATAGTTTTTAGGGCGTCAAATGGTTAAGAGTTTTTTTGTGGTTGCTAGATTGTTGGTTCTAAATTTTTGAGGTTGGATTCCAATTTTTGGGTGGGGTCTAACTTTTTTAGGTTGGATTTGAAATTTTTTGCTGATTCTAACTTTTTTTGTTTGTATAGGTTAATTGGATTATGTTACTACTTTTTTTTGAGTTATGTTACTACTTTTTTACATTGATATTAGTTGATTTTTTCCTGGTGAAACCATGATTACACTAGGCCATGTTCTGCATCATCCACTCCTAAGTAGAAGTGGACAGCACAACTCGCAAATTAAGGTCAGGATATAGTTTCACTTGTGAGACTGCTACTTCTCTTCCTTCCACTGTTGTTGACGGATTTTTAGTCTTTTTAGCTGGTTTTTTTTGGCGTAGAAGAAGAAAAGGAGTTGTTGGATGAGTGTAAGCACATCCGTGAGAGAATGCACATATTGCTTGAGAGGATGCAAGTTCAGGCGGCAGTGGTGGACGGTAGTTGTAATCCCCAACATCATAGGGAAAATTCTGGATCATCAAAGAGGGACAAAGCAATGATGGTAGAGTTCAAGGGACAAGAGGACACGTCAATTATCTTCTTCGAACACATTGTAAAAGGTTACAACATGGATCCCCCAAAATTGGTGGTTCTATTTATGATTTTGATGACCTGAGCATGACAAAGTCAAAGGCAATAGATCTGTTGACGATGGAAGAGTCTTGAGCTTCTGTTTTGTCATCAAAGGAAGAGATACACCACAGACAGGTAGAGTATAGGAGGCATATTTCTATTGTAGGAGCTACTCCGCTAGAAGGTTTGTATTGATTCTTCACTAGTGTACTAGGATGTCATCAAGTCTGGCGTGGCAATTCTTGCACCTAACCCATTTTGCTGTAAGTTTTAGTGGCCACTCATTGTATTTTTCTCACATTGTTCACACCGGTGGGATCAACATTGGTAGCATTCCTTATTCATCAGTGTATATTGATATCTTTTTAAGCAGGTGTTTTTCCTCCGTTTGATCCTATTTCTGACAGTAAAAGTGTTGATTTGTTTGAACTTGAGGCCTCACCCCACCAACATGAGAGTCCTTTGGCTGCTGAAAGCATCAATTCTTCACCACTCCTTATTGGTCAAGATGATCATTCATTAAGTGTTGTTCCGTGGGAGCCATCAAAATTTGAAGGTTCTTATGGAAGTTTCAGTTTCAGAGGCCTTTGGGGAGTTGGCTTTAATCCTTCAAGACAAGCTTGTTACTCTACATGAATCAATGCATTTTAGTGTTCACGAGTTTGTGGTCCGTGAAGCAAAAACAACTTTTGTTGCTCTGGGCCAGCTCTTTATTGATTGCAAACTATTCTATAAGAGAGTGGAGGAATTCATTAGCCATGCATCATCACTGGCTGAAATTGACTCATGCATCCGCCATGACCACCTTTCTGGTTGAATTTGGTTACAGTGGAAGGAGGGCTTGTTCCTGGTCAGCAGTTGTTTCAACCTCACAAGTGGCTGGGAGTATAAAATATTTTTTAATTAAAATGTTGAGGATATTAGATTGGAGTGCATAGACTGGTTGGTGAGAATGGTTGTTGATTGAGTGTTGGTTGGTAGAAATAGACAAATATAGTAGATATTTTGCATACATGAATACTATTTTGAGTACAATGGTAGTGCATGTTATGGCATAAGTACATAAATGCCCTTATTATCCATTTAAACCATTATATAAGGAGACTTAAATTTGTATGCCTTGACCAGTGGATCTACATTTTTTTCTACTCTCCTCTGGGTACATCTTCGTCCCTTCCCTTCTACTTCTACATCTCCTCCCTTTTATACTCTCATTTCAAGATCTTCAACTTTTTTACTTTGTTTTTGAACCAGGAAATGACCAAACAACATAAATGGTATGTTGTTTTTAAGGGTACGGTTGTTGGCATTTACCCATCATGGGAGGAATGCCATCAACATGTTGTAGGGTATATTGGGGTATTGTACAGGAGTTTTGCCTCTTGGGAGGATGCAGAAGTGGCATTTTCCAACTATATTGCTTCTAAGTATGATAATCATCACAAAGCCGGAGGACAGATGCCACATGAAGAACTAGGTAACAGGGCACATGTCAACTGCAAAGCGAATGAATTTGTATGGTGCATTGTAGGATTGATAATAGGTATTATACTCACTCATATTATATACCACTTTGTCGCACGATTATGAACTAGTTTATGTTTATCCAACACAAAATGGCCTGCACAATTCTAATTCTTTTTTTAAGAAGAAAGAAATAATCAAAGATTTACAAGCATCAAAAATACAATTTTACACTTTTTTGGCTTTAATCCTTCAAGATGCTGTGAAGGAATTTACATTACCACCAAGGAGCCCAGACACTTGAAAACATTGAACCCACCCCTCCTGCTATCAACCCAGCCACAACAGTGCCTACAAAATGACACTTTCAAAACTGTCAACCTCCTCTGATCCTTAAAGACCATCGTTCTGCTTGGCAAAGAACCCGCACCAGCAAAATCAAAAGAGCACCCAGCAGTAAATCCAGACCTTGTAAAGCATCCAAAATTTGAGACAAAATGCACCATAAAAAATTATAATTGTTTGGTTCCAAAAAATGTATTTTGTTCCACAAAATATATTATTAGCCAAGACTATATAAAATAGACTACAAAACCTCTACTATATTTCATATAGTTGGGAAAGGGCAAACCTTCCTCTTTGGGAACCTAAAACTGTATCCCAGTCCACACTATATACAAAAAAAGTCGGTGTAAATTTTGGAATTTTCCATGTAGTTTAGTAAAAAGAATATGTATCATACCGTAATCCTGAATGATGACCCAAAATTGGAGCACTCATCATCTTCATAACAAAAATTTCCACAATCATGACTATTTGGCTCCCGAGGAGCCCACTACACTAATATCCTCAGTGTAACTTTTGGATTTTCCCAATCCAAACTAATATCTCCACAGGTTTATCATTTTCTGACTTCCATCCTTGTAACGCTGTCGTGCCTTCGTTATAATCATGTCTCTTGGTTCATTGTATACATAGGTAACTAGATTAATTGCTAAGTCCATGCGCATTTGATTTGATTGCTCCTAAAGACAACAGTATATGAAGTGAGTTCACAAATTAAAATGTTAAAACAAATTTAGTTCAGTAAAAAGAAAACGTATTATACCGTAATCCTGAATGATGGACCCAAAATTGGAGCACTCATCATCTTGATAACAAAAATTTCACAATCATGACTATTAGGCTGCCGAGGAGCCCACTGCACTTGAGTTATGGGCCAGTGGATCAATGCTGGCCTATGGTTCGGTCCGACAAGTTCAAGGACTCTGTCTAGTTCTTTAACCACATTCTTGATGGCAATGTATCGATGCTCATTGGGCCACATTGACAGTGAATCGAGTAGCAGAACTTGTTGCTCCACTACATCAACCAAGCATAGATACCAATGTATGTTGTTGTCGTTGATGGGTATATATATCTACATTTATACATAAAATAGATTGACGATTATATATATGCATATATTATTGTAGAAACGATCCATCATAAATAGAGCAAAAAATCATTCAAAGAATGGAGCAACTACATACCTTTTCACAGTCCTTGAACTGTGAAATAAAGTACATTTGGAATTCAAGCAACTCAAACGTTTTGTCTTTGTATGTTCCACCGAGTGCTTTTTGCTGGGTATTGGAGAGAACTATGATTAGACATTGAGAGTTTAAAATATTTTTAAATTTATAAATGTGAAATGGATCATTACCGAAAACTATGTTGGTAGGTACCACCGTGACTTTTTAGTAAATGGATTAATCTTGACGGACTCAGGAATCAGATATGGTGCCAAATTTAATATCTTCAAGAGGTCAAACAATACAAAATCAAACTTACAACAGTATCATGTTAGCCACAGCATTTTCATATTAGTCAATATTAAAATTATACTAAATAAATGTCTATCTAACTCACAACATCTAGTAGTCATTTTTTTGGTTTTAAGGCTTCAATCATTGCTCCTCTCGACGCATAACAAGTTTCAATGCTCACCAATACCTCACTGTATCATTAAAGAATTAGATTCGTATTTTATAATGATCCAATAATAGAATGTTCAGGAAACAAAATATAGTAGATACCTCATGTCAAGAGGTGTGTCAAATATGTAATTGAAGACAAACAATTTGTCATTAGCAGTTATTTCGTCGATTGGTGGATACTCCACACCTAATGATGCGTTCCATGCAGTACTAGAGTCTGAAATCTGCTTATAAAATACAGAGAATCTAAAGTCTAGTTATAAAATACAAAGAGTTAATAATAATTGGACAGTTGTGTTATGTTAAATATAGAATACAAACCTCATGGATGACCACCGTGGGGGTGTGGTGATTTTGCAAGCCTTGTGTAATTTTGTTAACCTTACTTGCATTTACACTCAGGGTGTGGTGATCCTGCAAGTCTTGTGTAATTTTGTTAGCCTTACTTGCTGTCACACTCTCCTTCTCGACATCCAATAATCCCCCTGCTGCAATTGTTCCTTTATTCTCAAATTTATGTTGGCAGTTGGGACGTTTAAGTTCTGTCATGGCATCCATGATTTTCTGCATCATACATGCCATTGAGGCGACTTTGGTAGATAAATTTTCTTGCTCCGCCATAATTTTCTCTAGTGACTTTTCCATGATAGAAAATCTTCGCTCCAATGACTGAAAATAATATAAAATTATATTCTTCAACACAAAATTATAAATATTGTTTCATATATAACATCTGTAACACATACATTTGATTTTTCTTCGGTCTAAGCACCAGGTGACACTATGTTTGGTTCAGGTACGCCTACATGACGTGGCACTATGTTTGGTTCAGGTGCGCCTACAAAAGGTGCTACTATGTTTTGTTCAAGTGGGCATGCAGTGATAGAATGTATTCCAACAATTGGAACCTAAAATAACAATTTTCATCATACAAAATTTATATTCAAATTGAAATACATACATATCATTTAAGTGTTGTAATATGATATCTCTACATGTTTCCTACTTTTCAATTTTTTAAAGAGTGCCACACCCTCTTTGATTTCCACATCACCCCACTTTTTAATTGGCACAAGGGAAACCCCTTGACGAGTGACATGTTGCAGATAAAAAACCTACAACAAACAACTATTCTCAATTACAAAAACAATTGCAATCACAATATATAAATTTGTTAATATGCCAATTAATCATTTCATTACCTTCAAAATAAGTAAACAACCACTAATGTTATTTTGTTCATTGTCTTATATCGTTACTCTCCCTCTAGGAGGGCATCAAATACCAACTTCACCCAGTTCTTCTCTCTCAAATAACCAACTTCTACCACAGAATGGAGGAATGAATTATTAATGGAGTTCTTTGTTGAAGGGCACAGTAGACATCCAAGTGAAAATAACACAAAGACACGGAGAAAATCGTGTGAATCTTCTTTCATTTCCTGTAATTTTTCGTTCAAATATTTCAAAGAAATATCTTTCATTCCAGTGAACATTGACTTATACAATCCATTTATTTTTTCGGCTGGGCCACTCGTTTCCACGTCTATCCCTCCATATCTCAATCCCAATATATTTTCCACATCCATGGGAGACAACTTAAGGGATTTTCCGTGAATGTTCAAAACACATGATATCGGGTCAAACTGCTCAACCAACCAAGCACACAAATCTCTTCTCAGTACTTTACATTTGAGCCCTAACAAGCCTCCAAATCCAATATCTTCAATGGCCTTTTTTTGTGCTTCACTTAACCTTGGTATTAGTTTCACGATCATTCTTGGAGAACATCTTGTTCCGAGCTATAATTTCAAACAGTTGTATAAGAAAAAAAAAAGATAAACCATTTAATATTATGGTTTCGAACCTTTTCTTTTTTGTTAGAGTTCTCTTTACGACTATAACACTCTTCTTTTGACGACTTGGCCATCTCTAAATATTTTTATTTCTCGTCTTGTTTCAAATTCTTCCATTGGATGCCAAGTTCTTTCATGGCCTGATGATTGAGTAGCGAAAGGTTGTACATGAGATGAAGACAAACAGTCCTTGGTAAAGTGGAAACAAGCATTAATAAGATCATTGGAATAAAAAATAAAGATCAACATAATATCATTTATATCCCATGGTCCAATTTTTTTATTTCCTTCCCTTTGATTGTCTTCAGACAATCCTTGCTATAGTGAAAACATGCATGGATTAGATCATATGAATAAAAAATAAGATCAACACAAATAATTTAGCCTTTAGATTAAAAAAAATCTACCACTAGTAAAAAAGCCAGGAGCTTGTTGGGCGAGATGGCTTAATATCTTCAACTTCATGTTCCTTCTTCACCCTAATAGCTTCAGCTTCCTGTTCCTTCTTCACCCTAACCATAAAATAAACCATTAACCACAAAAATGGATTCACCATATAAATTACGCTATTAACTAAAAAAAACGTTCACTTACATTATATCTGATCAAGACTTGGATCACCAATGGATTATCAAAGACAATGTTCACCCAAAAAAAAAATAATGGAGTTTCACAGTAATCTCGCAGACTCAACAAAATCTAAACCAAACAAACAAATATTTTTGTACCGTGAAAGAGATAGAGGGAAGGCAAAGAGCAGTAACAGTCTTTAGGCAGGAAAGTGGGTGGAGGGAGGGATAAGGTTTTCGTTGTGGACCTTAAAATAAAAAAATAATATATTGTAATATGTGGGGTGTAAGTGTAATTTACAATGTGAAGCATTTAGGACAAGTCCAAGAAATGGGAGACCGATCCTGGGTAAATATCACTCTTTTAACCCTTAACTATAACACTTTTATCCTTTTTTTTTTTCCTTAACTATTGCACTTTTATCCCTTAAATAATCAAAAAAATCCCCAAAAATATTCAATTTTTTATAAATAGTCCCAATTTTTATTAACAAAAAAAATTAAATAATGAATAGAATTAAAAAATTAAAAGAATCGTAAATAATGCTTCCAATTGGGTCAGGTTATAATATTTTTGGATTGGGTTCCAATTTTTTGGTGACTCTAATTCGCTACATCAAAACAATTCTACTGTCAAAAAATATTCAATATTTTTTAAATAACAACAAATAAATAATGAATAAAATCAAATAAATAAAAGAATTAAAAATAAAAGAATTGTAAATAATGTTTTGGTGTGGTTATAACTGGTTATAACTTTTTTTGAATTGGGTTCCAATTTTTTGGGTGAGTCAGATTAGCTAGATAAAAAAAAAGTCCTAAAATATTCAATATTTTATAAATAGTTCCATTTTTTATTAACAATAAATAAATAATGAATAAAATCAAAAAATTCAAATAATTGTAAATAATACTTCCAAATATTTGGGTCAGGCTTCATTTTTAGAGGTTACAACTCTTGAAGGAAGGTTCCAACTTTTTTGAGGTTTCAACTTGGGGTGGGTTCAAACAGTTGGGTGGGTTCTAACAGTTGGGGGAGGGGTCCAATTTTTTTGAGAAGTGTTCAAATTTTTTTTGGGTAGAAATTGCAACTGTTTTGATAGGGTTCCAACTTTTTTGAGTTAGGTTCCAACTTTTTTGGTTAGAGTTTCAACTTTTTCAGGCAAGGGTTTCAACTTTTTTGGGTAGGGGTTTCAACTTTTTTTGGGGTGGGTTCCAACTTTTTTGATTAAGAGTTCAAACTTTTTTGGTAGGAGTTACAATATTTTTGGGTAGAAGTTCCAACTGTTGGGGGTAGGGTTCTAACTTTTTGGGTTGAGGTTCCAACTCATGTGGGAGAGTTCCAACTTGTCCAAGGTTCCAACTCTATAGGTGGGTTCTAATAGTTGGGGAGGGTTCCAATATTTTTGGGTAGGGCTTCCAACTTTTTTTAGGGAGGGTTCCAACTTTTTTAGGTAGGGGTTCCAATTTTTTTGGGTAGAGATTCCAACTGTTGGGGGTAGGGTTCCAACTTTTTGGTTGAGGTTCCAAATCTTGTGGGAGAGTTCCAACTTGTCCAAGATTCTAACTCTATAGGTGGGTTCTAACAGTTGGGGGAGGGTTCCAATATTTTTGGGTAGGGGTTCCAATTTTTTTGGGTAAATGTTCCAACTCTTGGGGTAGGGGTTTCAACTTTTTTAGGGCGGTTCCAACTTTTTTTGTTAGGGTTCCAACTTTTTTGGGGTGAGTTTCAACTTTTTTGGTTAGGGATTACAACTTTTTGGGCAGAGGTTTCAACTCTTGGGGCAGGGGTTCTAGCTTTTTTGGATAGGGCTCCAACTTTTTTGGTTTCGGGTTCAATTTGTTTAGGTAGGTGTTCTAACTTTTTGAGTAGAGGTTGCAACTCTTGTAGGGGGAGGGTTCCAACTTTTTTAGAGGTTCCAACTCTTGGTGGTTCTTACAATTGGTGAGTTTTAACAATTGGGGGGAGGGTTTCAACTTTTTTGGGTAGGGTTCCAACTTATTTGGATAGAGGTTCCAACTCTTGGGGTATGAGTTCCAACTTTTTTGGATAGGGTTTTAATTTTTTTGGTTAGGGGTTTAACTTTTTTAAGCAGGTGTTCTAACTTTTTGGTAGAGGTTCCAACTCTTGTGGGGGGAGGGTTCCAACTTTTTTAGAGGTTCCAACTCTTGGTGGGTTCTAATAGTTGGGGGAGGGTTCCAACTTATTTGGGTAGGGTTTCCAACTTATTTGGGTAGGGGTTCTAACTTTTTTGGGCAGGGGTTACAACTTTTTTGGTTGGTGTTTTAATTTTTTTGGTACGGGTTCCAACGTTTTGGGTAGATGTTCCAACTTTTGAAGAGGATTCCAACTTTTTTTGGGTTTAACGGTTGGAGGAGGGGTTCAACTTTTTTGGGCAGTGACAGTCTTTAGGCGGGAAAGTGGGTGGAGGGAGAGATAAGGTTTTTGTGATTAATATATTGTAATATGTGGAGTGTAAGTGTAATTTATAATGTGAAGCATTTAGGACCAGTCCAAGAAATGGGAGACCGATCTTGGGTAAAAATCACCCTTTTATCCCTTAACTGTTGCACTTTTATCCCTTTTTTTCTTAACTATCACACTTTTATCCCTTAAATAATCAAAAAAATCCCCAAAATATTTAATTTTTTATAAATAGTCCCAATTTTTATTAACAAAAAAATTAAATAATGAATAAAATCAAAAAATTAAAAGAATCGTAAATAATGCTTCCAATTGGGTCAGGTTATAATATTTTTGGATTGGGTTCCAATTTTTTGGGTGACTCCAATTCGCTATATCAAAAAATCTTACTGTTTGGGTGTGGTTGTAACTTTTTTTGAATTGGGTTCCAATTTTTTGGGTGAGTCGGATTAGCTAGATCAAAAAAGTTCTAAAATATTCAATATTTTATAAATAGTTCCATGTTTTATTAACAATAAATAAATAATGAATAAAATCAAACAATTTAAATAATTGGAAATAATGCTTCTAACTATTTAGGTCAGGCTTCATTTTTGGAGGTTACAACTCTTGAGAGAAGGTTTCAACTTTTTTGAGGTTCCAACTTGGGGTGGGTTCAAACAGTTGGGTGGGTTCTAACACTTGGGGAAGGGGTTCAACTTTTTTGAGTAGGTTCCAATTTTTTTTTGGTAGAAGTTTCAACTGTATTGATAGGGGTTTCAACTTTTTTGGGTTAGGTTCCAACTTTTTTTGTTAGAGTTTTAACTTTTTTGGGTAGAGGTTCCAACTTTTGTAGGTAGAGGTTCCAACTCTTCGGGGAGGGGTTTCAACTTTTTTTGGGGTGGGTTCCAACTTTTTTGATTAAGCGTTCCAACTTTTTTGGTAGGGGTTCCAACTTTTTTGGGTAGAGGTTCCAACTGTTGGGGGTAGAGTTCCAACTTTTTGGATTGAGGTTGCAACTCTTGTGGGAGAGTTCCAACTTGTTCAAGGTTCCAACTCTATAGGTGGGTTGTAACAGGGGAGGGTTCCAATATTTTTGGGTTAGGCTTCCAACTTTTTTTTGGAGTGGGTTCCAACTTCTTTGATTAAGAGTTCCAACCTTTTTGGGTAAGAGTTCCAACTTATTTGGATAGAGGTTCCAACTCTTAGGGTATGAGTTCTAACTTTTTTTGATAGGTTCTAACTTTTTTGGTTAGGAGTTCAACTTTTTTAAGCAGGTGTTCTAACTTTTTGGTAGAAGTTTCAATTCTTGTGGGGGGAGGGTTCCAACTTTTTTAGAGGTTCCAACTCTTGGTGGGTTCTAACAGTTGGGGGAGGGTTCGAACTTATTTTGGGTAGGGGTTTCAACTTTTTTGGGTAGGGGTTACAACTTTTTCAATCGGTGTTCTAACTTTTTGGGTACAGGTTCCAACGTTTTTTGTAGATGTTTCAACTCTTGAGGGGTTCCAACTTTTTTTAGGTAGGAGTTCCAATTTTTTTAGGGTGGGTTCTAACTTTTTTGGGTAGGGTTCCAACATTTTTTGTAGGAGTTCAACTTTTTTGGAGTGAGGTTCAACTTTTTGTGGTAGGGGTTCCAACTCTTAGGGAAGGTTCCTGGGAGGGTTCCAATTTTTTGGGTTTAACGGTTGGAGGAAGGGTTCAACTTTTTTGGACAGTGATTCCATATTTTTTGGATGAGGTTATTTTGTCAAGTCCTACTCTTTTTCATTATCGGTTTAGCAGGTAACCGGTATCCACTTTTTTAAACTGATCAACGGCTATAAAAATAGAAAAATTACATTAATAACCCAGATGAAATGACGATACCGTACCAAAAAGTAAAAAGTAAAATTCAGTATTGTAGTCTGACCTCTTCTTGAACATCTAACCAAAAGGGATGTGACAGAAGCTTTTATGAAAGAGAAAAAAAATTTCGGCAGCAGGGGACTTTGAATAGAAGTTTTTTGGTTGCATTTTGCCGTAAGCCTTCGGCATCATCTTGTGTGAGATATTTGACTGTTTCCTATTATTTTGAGATCCTACATTTATCTAGGAGATATTAGTCAATACCACTTAAGATGTGAGATTAAAATGAGTTAGAAAACTAACACGTAGTATTATATTGGTAAATTATAGTAGTAACATTTTTAATATCTAATGTTCATCATCAGGACAAAGACATTAAAGTCAACTGCTATAAAACAAAATATTTACTTTGTTTGGGGACTACAAGAAAAGTAAATTACAATATTAGCCTTTCAAGTGTTAATAATCTATGTCAAACGGAGAGTATTTAAGTCAATTATCAAGTACAATAATTACTTTTATGTGAGACCAACATGCATTGCAAAAATTACAAGCCGGAAATAAGACTCCAATCTCATCCACCCTTCTCTACAAAACAAACATGTCCATTGAAATATATTTGACCAGGCACTTTTGTTGCTTTGATGCTTGTGGATCTGTTCAATTCACAACTAGGTTTCTTTCTAGACTGGAATTTAGGAGAGTGAAGCCTACTAGTGTGTTAAAGCTTGGAGTGCTTCACCGTGATTTAACTTGAACAACGCGGAACATTAACTTGAGCTCAAGTATACCCCATTCATCATGCTGGCGAATTATAATAGTCACGCACACCATCTAGATGGACCGGAATATGAAAAAATATTGTCCAAGTATTTGAAATACAACAACAAAAACCAAGTAGAAAAGAGGGGGAAAGAGGGGGGGGGGGGGGGGGGGGAGAATTCGTTCTAGTTATTTGGGATCAATTGCATGAATTTTGATGAGCCCAAAATAAATTGGACTAGGTCTAATGGATGGAAGTAAATCAAGAGGAGTCCAAATCATCAGTACCCAGAGGAGCTCAAGCCTAATGCACTAAGAGGAATTCAAGTGATCAACACCCAAAGGAGACCCCAAGGGGCGCCGCCCAAAGGAGGCCACCCCAAGGGGACCCCTCCTCTCTTTTGTTCCATGCTCCCTCTCCTTCACATTGCCACTCCAACTCAAGGTCAAGTTTAGGATCAAGTCCAACCTAACTCAAGATCCTCCCCCGACGGAATAGGAGCACGTGGAGAGAATATCAGGATACGCATTGCTACGGAGATCTTCTAATTCTACCATAATTGTAGTTACCAAGATGGTAAAACCCTCTCCTTCACTTTACCTCCTCACCGCTTTGTTGAGTCTATATAATGTAAGCTTTTTCGACAAGGAGAGATGATCTAGACAGGCCTTTGATATCCCTACACACACTACACCTCCCTACATACATTGCTTCTCTCTCCTCACCATTGTAACTCTCCTGGAGTAAACTCTCTCAGTGACATTATTCATCCATAAAGATCTCTGGCCACCGCTATCGTTCCCAAGAGTGGAGTAGGTCACCCGAACCGAACCACTATAAATCTGTGTGTTTTGCTCTTATTTACTGTTTTATCATTGATTGTCTATTAATTGCTCATTAACTACACCCGTTACATATTCTTGACTGTTGATTTTGCACAATATTGATTTGTGCATCATCAAATTTTGTACAAGGCAATGCTCTGTATCATTTTGGGCACCCATACCCATGTCCTTCTTACTTATTTCATAGCATATTAATTTTTTCTCGTTATAGAATAGTGATTAATTAGTTACCCATTGAAAAAAGATATACTCACATTGGTCTTCTTTAGTTATATCCAAACAATCATTCTCACTTTTTTTCTCTCAGACAATCTTCAATTGCAACTACTTCTACTGCCTCGTCAATATATTCATTTTTTATTTTATTTGTATTGGTGTAATTCTAATATGATCTGGAATTTATTTGTTTCTATGTGCCCAAAATTAGCAATCGAAATAGCAAATCCACAGAAATGGGTTGTAATTGATAAGCAAATACTATGTGCTGGGAAAGAGGCTCTCACATGAATCACCTGTGAATGCAGAAAAGAGAGCAAAAAGACAATGTGCAAATCGATCATTTTTCAATGAACTTTAACCAAAAGGCTAACTATTGTTATCGCAACATATGACATTGGTGGCACATCTGGATACAAATTTAATGCTCTTCACTTTTTCATCTATGAAAGACATAAAAGCAAACCCAACCAAAAAAGAAAAAATGTACTTAGATTATCTCCAATCATGACTCAAATTTGCTAAAAAAAAAACATGATTTAGTGTAGTGTACTTCATGGGCAAACTCAAATATTTTAAACAATTCTATTATTGTCCCAAAACTCATATTTTTTATCATTTAAATCATGATATTTGCTAAAATAAATAAAACTTTTGTATCTATCCACAAATGGGTAATTCGAAAAAAATTGAATTTAAGCACTACCCTGGAATAAGAAAATCACCACAGAATTCTCATACTATTCTAATATCTTATTCTTTTTATAAATTCAGATAAAGAAAAAGAAAAATGTAGTTATTTTGACGTGTGTCTAGTTTGAAAAATACGAAAATAGACCGTTTTTAACAAAATAGATGGTTGAAAAATAAAATAACGAATTTTCTAAATTTGTGGATGGTGATGACCTGAAATTGCACTACCAATAATATTTAACTCGAAAAAATAAAAGAAAGTTTAGGTAGGTAGACATGGGTTTTTGATCCAATAATACTCCTTTTCTTGAAAAACTTTGGGCCTGTTTGGTTTGCGTTTCAAAAAAATAGTATCCGAAACAGTTTTTGAGAAGACTTTATAAGAAATGATTTTGATATTTTTGAGAAAAAACTTGTTTGGTTAGATGATTATTAAAAAACAATTTTACAATACAAAAAATAGTAAAACTTGTTTGGACAGCCGAAAATATATATATTGAACAGTAATTCAAACATTAATAAAAAAATATAAGAAAGTTATTTTTAGATTGACACAAAAAAATATATATATATACATGTATATATATAAATGCGTATAATTATATATATATATATACCACATATAATACGTTTTCATATATACATGTATAAATATGTGTATATATATATATATATATATTATATATATATTAATATATATATATATAATATAGAGTAGCGCGATCATGGAAGCTTTGCACCGTAGTGTCTAGTAAGGTACCTTTTATGTGGACCGTTGGATCTTGATCTAATGGCTACCAAACAAAGATGCTTAAAATTCATTATCAAAACCTGCCTAATTTAGTTTTTAATCAAATAGAAAATATCTATGAGTTAGTAATTGTGATTTAGTCTTATAAGGAAAGTGTTAAAGGTTAATAAAAAAAAAAAAAGGGAAAGTCTTCTCTTAAATATTAACGGATCGACCCATGTCATCAAACACAATAGCCTATAAAACAAGCTTTAACCCATGTCATCAAACACAACAGCCAACAACCCTCTTCCTTCGTAACATTGGCGCACCCCTGACATCTTAAAGAAGAGCATTCGAACTTCATAAGGCAAACGCAAGTCCCCAAAAAAATCTATAGAATTACCGACTTTAACCGCATGATTCATGCCCTTGCCTTATACTCCAACCCCCTGCCAACTATTCTTGTCATAAATTCATTGAATCAGGTAATTTTTTACATCATGATTCATGCCCTTTCTTTGTTGCACTTGAGCTGACAGAATAGTTTAATCAATTGGTCACTTAATTGTTTAGTTGGTTAAATAATGGGTTTGTTAAAGGCTTTGGTGAAGTAGCTTCTAGGTTAAAAGTCCAAAAGTGGTGGTATTGATGAGTTATGTTCGGCAGATTGATTTAATAAGTCAGTGTGATTTTTTAAATTTCAATTTAATGCTTAAAGCTTTTTTTTTTTTAATTGGGGACAAAAGTGCAATATGTTCATCAAATGTCACTGTAAAGATTATTATTTACCCCCATTGCTGGATTTAGAATATTGAAACACTAGTAGTGATATTACTTGTCCAACTCTTTTTAAAGTTGGCAATCAATTGCAGATTTTTTTTTCTGGATGTATTTGATTTTTAGTTATATTGTATCAATTCAACAGTTCTTATTAGTGTAAGTGTGGAAAATTGACATAACGACAATATGGAAGGGACCGAAATCAAACTTCTGTGCCTGCAGATGTAAAACCATTTTTAATGAAAGAATTCAATTCTATTGATGAAGCATTTACTTTAACAATGCTTATGCAAGGATTTGTGGATTTAGTGTTCGTAAAGGTACTCAACGTTTTTCAACGAAGAATCTACTTTAATATGGAGAGTCTTCATGTGCTCTAAAGAAGGGCTCCGGGATGACAACAACGTGACAAGCAAAGAAAGCATAACTCACTCGTGTGGGCTGTGAAGCAAGAAATGGAAGTGCGAAAAAGAAAGAAATCAGGTACTTATTATGTCACAAAGTTCATCGAGGTACACCACCATGCAATGATGATACCATCTAAAGTTTATTTGCTTCGCTCAACAAAAACACATGGATGAGGGGGCTAAGCAATTAATTAAGAAGTGGAGTGAATCTGGTCTAGGCACCCAAATATTATAAGCATTCTCTCACATGAAGCTGGAGGAATTACTGGAATTGGATTTGATGAAGACCAATGTAGGAGCTACATTCAGAAACTAAAGAAGCAAACATATGGCAATGATGGTCAGTCTCTGATAAATTATTTCATTGGAATGCAAAAACAAAATCCTTCTTTTTATTATGACTTTCAAATCGATAGAGAAGGATACCTTTGCAATTGTTTTTGGGTGGATGTGCAAGCCAGAATGGATTATTCCAACTTTGGTGATGTAGTTGTTTTT